>OU015491.1:110546467-110691467 GCA_907164885.2 Dolomedes plantarius
TGGAAGTAAGTGTATATATATATATATATATATATATATATATATATATATATATATATATATCTTAAAACCATTGCTCAGCACAGGATTCAAATCCAATTAATTCAGTTTGAGCGTTTTTTACACTACGCGAACATGTTCCCACTCTACTTAAATAGGCAGAATATACTTCTTAATTATCATTACTAATGCAATCAAATGTTGTTCCGAGTAATTAACTTATATTAAATCAGTTGTAGTCCGTTAGGTTACTTTCTATAAATTCGATATAATGAGTTATAACGTATCATTCCTGAAAACTCTATAAGAAACGTACAATGAACTATCATTTAAATGGATATGCATCTAATTTTCCTTATATTTATGAACTGATCCCTTTCTCATGAGATCTCTTACCATATCTGACAATGCATTAAATTAATATATTTTAAGGATGATCTATAGATGAGACCTACGGAACACAATTTGAAGCTGCATGAATCAATATAATGAATAACCTAGATCAAAGCTTCTCTTCCAAATGGCAATAAACTTGTTCTTTGACACAAATGAAAGTTTTGAGTAGGTACTATCAGATATTTCTCGTGTGTTTAGGTTCATGTTAATTCAGAGAACTGAGGATAATTTTACTCAATCCACATATGTTTCAGATAAAGTATTTAAAGGCTATTTATGTTTAAAATTATATAATGTAATCGTACATTTTATAAGTAAAATGTATAGTCTCTAATTGCAAAGTTTTATTGTCACCTTATTTCATTTAAAATTCAAAACTATAAATAATTTTGTATTTAATATTAGAAATTACATTTATATAATATTAAGTATAACATTTCTGTTCTAGTAATTACTGATTTCAGGAACAAACACTGTGAATCGTCTTTGAATCATAACTATTACTTATTAATGCATACATCTCTATACGTAAATATATACCTGTCGCTTTAATTCCAACTTACCAGAATAAATTTCTCATTACTGCTTCATTTATTCTAAATCAACCGTTATAACGTGTTATTTAACTTGTCTTGATAACTAAGGTGTAGTCTGTAATTACAAATAAGTAATTCTCTAGTATTGGGCCGAATGTGTCGTCCCGCTTTTAATATATTCAGTGCTTCGTTCTATTAGAAAGCAGTGAATGTTCAGTATCTGTTATTCCACGGACCGAAATATTTTTTTAATCGGATTTGTATACGTTTGCTCTCTAGACACACAAATATTTCTAAATTATATTGAAACAGTTTCGAATGAAACAGATCAAGAATACATAAATTTACTTTCAACGTAAGAGAAAAGAGCTGAATAAAATGCATTTTCAGACTGATGATTATTTCAAAGGCTTTTAAAATACTATTAATTTTTTTCTATACTTTCTATACCATGTGCTTCTTATCAAAGTTTGCAACGTACACCCAACTGTGGATTTACAAACATTATGCACACGTCCACCTTTTTTTAAAAAAACAAACTGTATACACAAGTTTATAAAAACTGGAAATCCGAGGAGCGTTTCCCAGAAATTATTCAGTTAGGCAAACTTGTGGGTCTTCTTTTTTTTTGCAGTCCTGACGTCGATTTTAGGAGAGATTTAGGTTTTTATTTTGGCCCCTCCTATTACAGGTGTAAGAAGCCTAAGAAATGACTGTGTCTGCATGGGGTAGTAAATCTTAGCTCTTTTATGGAAAAATTGTAATACTAGAGAATAGATATCATTTGAAATGAAAATTTGTGTATTTTTTTATGAAATAAAATAATCAACTTAATTTTAAACTATCAATTATCAGTTTTATTGAATACTTTTCCACGCACCATTACTACATTTACCATACACCTCGTTGTTCACATAGTAGTTGCAACACGAAACAAGAACCAATAATTTCAAATCCAAGGATACATATTCAATAATTGTTGTAATTGCTCTATTCATAAGCACAAATACAGAAAACAACATTATTATTTTGACTTATCTTTAAATTCTCGGTAAAATATGCTATTACTTCCCCCCTAAAATATCTATACAAAATTATTGGGGGGGGGGGGAGTTACTTATGTGACACTGGTACTCAATCGCCATAATTCCAGCAATTAAATTACTTTCCCCAGTTCAAAACATTTCATACTACCTCATACTTCTCTCAAGTCTTTGTTATAAGGCATATTGATTTATTTTCGAGGAGGTGAATATTTAAGGTTCGCAGCATTTTTTTCATTCGTTAAGACTCTATTTTTACCTCTTTGTGGTCCTTTATATGTTCCTACGGGCTCTGTTTCTATTACATAAGCTGTATTTCCTTACAATTTTTATTCGGTCCATTTTCTATCGTCCATTATTTCTTCACTCCCCGTAAATGGGCAAGTACATTGAATATAAGATACATTATCCCTGGTTTACAAATTTCACTCAAAGCCTGTCTCTTTAACAGTCGTTCCACAAGAAACTTTGAAAAAAGTCTCTTAGTTGGAAAATGCAATTGAAAATTACACAATTTACACGGCAGATATCGATTTATGCGGAAAAAATTAGAACTTTTTATGCAGCTCGTAATAATGAGGAAGTTACGGCACGTTCACACACACTTTTCATTTCTATCGTCTGTAATGTGAATTTTCTATCCATATTCATAAATTAAGAAAATTTTAAGATGTCTGTGAAGTATAAAATAACTGTTTATTCATTATCAAAATTGAAGTAACAATCTGCCATGGGAGCATCGTGGGGCCAGTTTTAAAGTAGATTAAGGCCTTGTTCTCACTGGTCCCTAAGAGGTGCGTAGCGTCAGGGATAAAAATTTTAAACGTAAATACTTATGCAACCACGAAAAAAGCTTATGCTGTGTGAAATTTTTACCTCTTAAGGGGACAAGGGAACTTCAACCTCAATTTTTTTTACTTTTCAATTTTTCCCTCTATATACAGAATGAAAACAATTAATTTTTTATAACTACATTGAAAGACACTTAAATCAAAATGAGGATTTTTTTCGCAGAATAATGTCGGTTTTTCAAAAAATTTCAAAAAAGCTAGCATTTTTCCAAATGCCCCATGCGCATTCCATATGATTTAAAAACCTTAAATTTTTTAATATGTGTACCATATATATATATATATATATATATATAAACAAATTGTGCACTGAACTTTTTTATGAATCTAAAACCATAAATTTAGTATTTCTTAAATTCTGCCTGTTATTTTCTTATATTTTTGCATGTTTTTAATTTATTCCATGGCCTATAAATTTGAAAAAATATTTGTGAGTTAAATAATTATGCAAAGTTTTGTGACAAACACTTCAATTAACAATTCAATCATTTATATACATATATATATATATATATATGTATATAAATATATATATATATATATATATATATATATATATATATATATATATATATATATATATATATATATATATGTATATAAATATATATATATATATATATATATATATTTATATACATATATATATATATATATATATATATATATATATATATATATATATATATATATATATATATATATATATATGTATATAAATATATATATATATATATATATATATATATATATATATATATATATATATATATATATATATATATATACAGTTGGCTCTCTGTTTAATGACGCTCTACTTAACGACGATCTCTATTTAAAGACGATATTTCCCAGTCCCGGCCTCTCCGACGTAAGAAATTTCTATTTAAAGACGACGTTGTTTCTGTTTAACGACGAATTTTTTTATATGAGTTTCTTCATCTACAATAAAAAACTGCTTTCGCGTTGCTTGAATTCACAAAGAACTTGTAGTGACTCTGCAAAGTACGAATGTAGAAATCAACAAAGATGACATTACCCCTGAAGAATGGAGAAGTCTTGTTGAAGATGAGGTTGTTTCGATTCAAGATTGCTACAATTGTGATGAATCTGTTTTAACAACAGATTACAGAAATGTACAACATATTTATGAAGATATAGTAAACGAAAACACAGTATCAAACGAAGAAGGTGAAGACACGAAAAACAAGACACTGCCACCGTCTTACACAGATGCAACTTCTTCTCTAGATGTTCTCCGACGCTATATTACATCGAATATGGAAGATGACATATTTAACATTTTAGAAAATCTGGAAAAGAGAATAACGAAAACAAGGCAAAAAAGAAGCCATTAACACTTTTAGACTTAAAAACCTAATTTATTGTATTGTTTATACTCTTCTTTCAATGTAATTTAAAATAACTTTTTCCGAATGAAGAAATAATAATAAAAATAACATTTATAAACACGCCCATATAGTAAGAAATATATTGACAGTCCTAAGCCTGTAAAGTGTGAAGGGAAATGTTAATTTTTCACAAATTCTGTTTAAGGACGATCTCTACTTAAGGTCGATTTTTCACTGTCCCTTGAAAGTCGTTAAACGGAGAGCCAACTGTAAATATATATATATATATATATATATATATATATATATATATATATATATATATATATATATATATAATGAATTCCTCTGCCAGACGCTATAACAATATTTTTGGGAACAGAAGAATGGGCATTTACGACTGGCGATGGCATCTTGAACTGAAAACTTATAGTCCAGTTGAGCGGCATGAAAATCAATGTAGCAGTCCAGTCGATGAAATTAATACATTTATTAACTCTAGCACATTGTTAATAGTTAGCCGTTTAACATAGATAAGATGTATAAAGAGGAAAGCTAGTTGCATTTTATAACGAAGACAGGAGAGAGTGCATAGCGTCCTGTGTACTCCATATCCAAACGATAAGTGTCAGCCAGTTCGGCTTTTACACCAGAACAAAGATGTCCAGCGACAGTTATGCGTCACACAGAAAACGGAAATAGTTTCATAAGAGAAAAGATAATATTAAAGGTAGAAAAATAATGTAACACGATCAAAACTGGTAAGGCGTTATTATTATATAATTATATTTATATAATATTATTATTTAATACTGAATCCTTATTTCTTTAGATACTAACTATATCTTGATAATTTTTTTCATTTATGAATCAAGTTTTTCCAATTTACCTTGAAAATCATCTATAGAAATCCAAAACGACCGATTTATACAGGACAATGAAAAAGTCGACGCAATCAGATGTTTCCAAATTTAAATATTATTCGGAATTCAGTCAATTATAAAAGTTATTCGCCCACATAAAATGCATTTTGCACGTAAAATTCCAAATTAATCAAACTGCTCTCGACTGAAAATTCAGCTTCCCTCAGATTATCTTCTAATCTCAACATGTCTGCAGTTTTGGGATTCTGTTTAATACCCGAGTTCTCTCCCTCTCCCCGCCCACATCGCCTCAACAGATAATACCTCATTTGAAAGTCAAATGCGCGCAGCCCCTGCGGTCAGAAGTGGGTAGGGAGGTTAATTTCCCAATCAATCTGTACACGAAACTTTTCTGACAGCGCAATATTTTCCCTCCTTTTAAAGAGGATTTTCACCCGGGGAATAGACGAAATATTCCGGGAATTTTCAATACATGTTGAATTTTAAATTTAAACTGATTTACGGGCTCATTTTACCCCGGCAATAAATTTGCAATGTCATTCAGTGGCATTCCTGATAGGAAAGACAAATAGTTTTAAAATGCGAATCGATCGTATATATCGATTGTTTTCGGGGTGACAAGATGATAAACCAAGTGTTACGCAAAAATGTTAATAAGGTATATGTAAAGTATATGTTATCTGTGATTTATGAGGTTAACTGAAAATAAAAAACTTAAACCCTTTATATGTGATGAGCACTTATGTGTCGTTTTGAAAAGTAGGCTTAAATATTTATCAGGGTAGAGGACAGAATATTCATTGGTCTTAAGGCAACAATGGACCTTCAGATTGACAAAAATATGTCTCGAAAACGATTTTTTTTCTTTCCGAAAATGATTCTGCAACTCATCAGCTTTAAATTTATAAAAAAGTATGTTGATCCGATCATTATTAATCGAGTTATAAGTATTTATTTCAAACGTAAACAGTGGAAATGTTAGTCAAATTAAAACTTTAAATGCCATTTTCTCAAAACAAGTTTTCATGTCGTTTCAGTTAATTCAAAATGTTCCATGCGTCATAATTTTTCTTGAATTTTCATAAAATGATTATTTATATATGTTAGAATAAAACTTAGTAATCAATTCATTATACTATTTTAAAACAACTTAAAATTCTTACAATAAAATAATTTTTTTTGATAAAATTTTGCATAAAATGACCTATTTTTATCGATTTCTTTTCTAGTTTTTATAAATATGACTGCAAATCAAATATTGCTACTAACTTTTATTATAACTCTATAAAGCTAGCTTAAGAGAGAAAATTAGATATCTGAGAGAAAAATTAATGCGCATGGAGCATTTTTAAATAAAGCAATTTACAAATTGATTTTAATTGATATCTTAATTAATTACATTCTGATTTATTTTATTTAAAATTTCCATCTCTAAACAACACTGTATAAGTATACAAAATTTTATAGCAATTGGTTAATAAATAATAAAAAATAATTTCCATGGTATATTTCATTTTAAAACCAGAAAAATGTGCAATTCTGGAATTCTTTTTTTTATGTGGAAAGAATTATGCAAATAATTGTGTTTTCCAATTTTATGCTCAATTTTTAGTTTAAATAATATTTATTACAATTTATTTGGTTTTACATTACAGGTTAATTTATTACAAGTGTATTCTGACCATTGATTATTTTCTGTAAGCATATATCTCAATTTTATGATGCGCGCAGCACTTAATGATTTTTTATCACCAGTTAATTATATAAAATTCCAAACTGCTAGTGTGAAAATTATTTATAGATTTACAATTTCCATTTTTATATATGACCATATTTAAAGATATGTACTTTATATGTATAAAGAAAGAAAATTTCTTTTTCCAATATTATTTGAGCTTTTGTGGTTAGAGTTAGACCTTATTTATAGTCTTTTCGTCGATCTTCAAGGTACTATGCTCCCAAAATATTAATTTTTTAAAAATAAAATTAAAATATTATTTAAAAAAGGCTGAAATTTAAAAAAGGATTCACTTTTAAATTCTTAAAGATTGTGTGTTATAAAAATAGTACAACCAGAATATTTAACTCTAGTAACCTCAAAGAGCTATAGGAAATTGCCGAATTTCTAATCTACGGGTACATAAAACAGTTCTGTAACTGACTGACATACAAAGTACAGACCAAACCACTGGACCTAAAGGGCTGAAATTTTGCATGGCGATTCTTCTTATAGTGTAGGGGTGCAATAAGAGAGATTTTTGAAAAATTCTCCTTAGATTTTTTTAAATTAAATTTTTAAGCTGTTTTTGTAACATTCTTTAAAGTTTGCATTTAAAATAATAGTTCGAGGGTTATAAAATTTATATCACGAGAAAGATAATTAAAAATTCCTTTAAGATGAATTCTTTTTCGAATCTTTACCTCCATTTTCTGATTTTTGGTGAATTTTTAAAGATTAATTTTTAGAATTTAATTTATCAAATGCTGATCACGTGATTTCTTTTCTTTTCGTGATACTTTAAACTAATTTTGCATCTCGTGCATAACAACGAAATAGACAAAAAAAATTTCTTGCTAATGCGGCAAACGATTGGACATTATCCAAAAAAATATTAAAATACGGTAAAAGAAATGTTCCTCAAACTGTACTTATATTCTTTAGTATGTTCTATCAGATTTAATTTGAATATTTTCTTCTTCATTATTTTGTCTATGAAAATGTCCGTTACGATTTTTTTATAAATATAGTTTTTCGTTTTTTTCTTACATCAGTTGCATACATTGATCGTTGCATTTATTATAAATACACACACACACACACACAGACATATATATATATATATATATATATATATATATATATATATATATATATAGATATTGAAAATTAAGATGATTAAAAGGGCAGATGTGACCATTTAATACTCCTATAACCTGAAATAAGATAGACATATATAAATAAGCAAAAAACGGAATTGGAGGTGGTATAGTTGATGACTGGGGGGGGGGGGTGTGACCCCCCAACCCCGGTTAAACATGTTTTAAGCCAGGCAACACTCCCGGAGGTCGGCTATAACACCAAGACAGTAATAAAAAATTATGAAGAGGAAAAATATATTAGGTGAAATAGATAAGTTAAACTAGATTTTTTTACTAATATAGTCAACTAAAACATAATTACAAGATGAATAGAATGAAAAAAATCTTAATACTAAGTTACAGAAATAGAATAATACTAATTAACTAAATAATTACTCACTAACATATACACTATACATATTAAGATACAAAATACTTAGCTCCCACCAAGCAATGAGACACGAAACTCATGCACACTCACAATTTTATAGACATAGTAGGGATAAATATCGCCGTATTAGGGAAATTTTTAGTGTTGCCGACTTATTTTAAAACGATTCATACAATCTTTATTGTCTAAATTAAAAAACTGGGTTAGAATAGATACGAGGAAATTGACAGGAAACCCCTGGTCAATAGCTATAGTTAAGAATTTAATTATACTGACGTCCATAGTTTTTTTGTTTGAATGTAAACGTTGATAACACATTAACTGGTTAGTAACTATATTGCGTTTAATATTTAAATGTAGAGTATTATTCCAGTTCATAATCCTAACAGTTTTAAAGTTGTAAAACTCGCGTTTATCATATAGACAGTATGATATTAGATTTTGATTAACATTTAAACTCAAGTCTAAAAATACCAAATTTCCATAGTTATCATTATCAGTCTCCACTAGTTTAAGATTTTTAGGGTAAAAATTAATATCTATTGCATTTAAGTTTTCATTAAAACATATGAGTATATCATCTACATATCGGATTCATTGCTTGGTGGGAGCTAAGTATTTTGTATCTTAATATGTATAGTGTATATGTTAGTGAGTAATTATTTAGTTAATTAGTATTATTCTATTTCTGTAACTTAGTATTAAGATTTTTTTCATTCTATTCATCTTGTAATTATGTTTTAGTTGACTATATTAGTAAAAAAATCTAGTTTAACTTATCTATTTCACCTAAAATATTTTTCCTCTTCATAATTTTTTATTACTGTCTTGGTGTTATAGCCGACCTCCGGGAGTGTTGCCTGGCTTAAAACATGTTTAACCGGGGTTGGGGGGTCACAACCCCCCCCCCAGTCATCAACTATACCACCTCCAATTCCGTTTTTTGCTTATTTATATATGTCTATCTTATTTCAGGTTATAGGAGTATTAAATGGTCACATCTGCCCTTTTAATCATCTTAATTTTAAATATCTATATATCGTAAATATTTTTGTGAGCAGCTTAGCGCCAAAAATTTATTTACTCATTTTTGTTTCATATTAAGTAATTTACATTTGTAAACTATATATATATATATATATATATATATATATATATATATATTTGGCATTAACCGTTGTATTTAATTTGAATGCACTCTGTAGCGAAGTACGGGTTTTCAGCTAGTACAAAATAACCAAGGAAGTCAAAAGTAATTTAGATAATATTCGAATCGAAACGGATTCATGGCAATATTTATTGGAACCATACATAAACAAGCTGTAAAACTTCACAGTCGGTAGCAGAGAGAAGTTACACTACAACAATTCACATTACTAAACTTTTGGGATGCATACATAAAATGATATTATTGCTTCCCTTACCCTCTAAACCAACTTGCATCGTAAAAATTCACTTTAATTTACGCCTTTTTAGTAGTTTATTTCACATCAGTCAGCCAAGAAAAGTTTTTATTACCTTTCGAGATGCCAATCAAAGAGTTTTGCGTGAGAAAGCAATCTGTAGATAATTTTTCTAATGGCTCGGTAAGGTGGAATTTTATTTTCGGAGTTTACGAGAACGGGATAGGAATTTGCCAAATCTGCCGTGATTCTCATCGGGCCCTGCCTGAGAATCTTAGAGAAATAGCAAGTGTAAAAAGTTTTGAAAGTGAAAAAGAGATACCGTTAACCTAGGGAACATGACACATAGAAATCCGGTGAATGAAAGGGAACTGAAGTAGAAAGAAGTTAAATTTTAAAAAAAGTATTGCGTTAAGGAAGGGGATTAGAAAAGGGAATTTAAAATTACGCATTTCTAAATACCATAGGAAACGTAAGATAGAATATTTTGCATAGAAAATTTCTTATAGAGTTGCTTATAATAGATGACAATTCTTCGTGACTACAAATTTCTACAGATGTTTTTATTCCCGTACTTCAAAATACGTTTTTTTAAATATCTAACGACTGTTTTTCGTTTGAAAGTGTATTAAAAAGATGTTTAACAACAAATACTTCATATTTTTACAGATTTAAAACTTCTTTCTCTTTTATAGAAGACAAGCATTTCTTGGGAAGGAAGAACTTATTCAAAATTTACTTAACAATTACTTAAAATTTACTTAAATTTTTTTACAGACAATTATGCATTTCGAAATACCACAGAAAACGTAAGATAGAATATTTTGCATAGCAACTTTCTTATAGAGTTGCTTATGATAGATGACAAAAATTCTTCGTGACTACAAATTTCTACAGATGTTTTTATTCCCGTACTACAAAATACGTTTTTTTAAATATCTAACGACTGTTTTCCGTTTGAAAGTGCATTCAAAAGATGCGTAACAACAAATTTAAAACTTCTTTCTCTTTTATAGAAGACAAGCATTTCTTGGCAAGGAAGAACTTATTTAAAATTTACTTAACAATTGCTTAAAATTTACTTAAAATTTTTTACACAAAATTATGCATTTCGAAATACCACAGAAAACATAAGATAGAATATTTTGTATAACAAATTTTTTATGGAGTTGCTTATGATAGATGAAAATAATTCTTCGCGACGACAAATTTCTACAAATGCTTTTATTCGCGTACTACAAAATAGGTTTCTAAATTTCTAACGTCTATTTTTCGTTAACAACAAATACTTCATATTTTTACAGATTTAAAACTTCTTTCTCTTTTATAGAAGACAAGCGTTTTTTGGCAAGGAAAAACTTATTTAAAAACTAATTAATATTTACTTAAATATTTTACATAAAATTTTTATTTCCCCAGATTTAAATATATCAAATTATTAAAAATAATTATTTTAGAAATATGCTTTTAAAAAGCAAATCTACTTGCAATATAAAATAAAAAGTTAAAATTTCAAAAGCATACTTTTTCATTTTTAAAATGCACAATTCGTCTTTCTATGTCTAAAGAAAAAAGAATTGAATTACAGATGGCAAAAGTTTACACCCTAGTTTAAAATTTATGCCCTTAATATCACTCGCACGTAGCAATAATAGACATATATTTATGATTTCTAAATCAAAAAGTGTCAAAAGTTCGGTAGAGGACAAATAAATACATCTTATTTTTACCCAGATTTTTTTTCACGTCTTTCGTTTGTTTATTCTTTTAAAAAATTTCGTCTAAAATGGGAAAAAATCGGTGTTATATATTAATCGATATGAATTTTTTTTCATTTTGTTATAAATTCAAAACTGTTGAGATAAATTTATATATGGCAGTTATTTTTAATCAAACATGGAGTCTTGAATACTCTATCATTTAAATTCAACCATGTTTACTTTGAATTAAGAAGATAATTATTTAAGATCAAATAGCTTCAGGTGAAGTAATTGTAAACAGAATATGAATAATCGAAATAATTTTACTTAAAAAATATAATTAAAAAATAAGATTCAAGTTTAAAATTATAATAATTGTCAATAACCTTTCTTATTATTTTGCATAGAAAAAACTAATAAAATATGAATATTGAAGAGATCTAAAATACAATTCACAAGTGCCTTATTGATAAACATTTTTTTTTAAATTTTAAACAAAGTAAACAAGTGTTTTCTTCGTTTTAAATAAAATAAAAATATAAAAATGTAGGTAATTGCAAATCAGTTGATATTCTACAGCTTCATGATATGTTTTAAAACTTAACTGCTTGTTTAAAATTGGAATTTTAAAAGATAAAGTAGGATAGCGCTGTAAGAAGCAATAGTATCAATCAGACTCGATCCAATAGGATTCATTTTCGGAGTGCCTAACTTTTCGTTGCAACTCCCGTACTGAATTCGATGAGTCATCAAGATAGGTGCTCTTAAGTTTGGTTACGTGTTAATGATACACTTTACGTTAGTTAATTAAAATAATGAAAATACGTTGCAACATTGGTAGTAAAGGTGAAGCACAATTGAACAGTCCATTAAGAGTGCTTAAAAGATCAAGTAGTTAAAAAAAAAATTACGAAAATTGCTAAATAAATGTAATATGAAATTATTATAATCATTATTAGAAGTAATATATAGAAATATATATATGTGTATTTAAGAAATTGTTTTTATTTATTTATTTATTTATTTATTTATATATATATATATGATTTGAATTTAAAGTAAATTTATAGATGGGCTGAAAGGAGAATTTAAATTAAAAAATTGGAATTTAGTATAAATCAGTTTCTGGAACACTAACGTTAAATTGAGTATTGAGATTGTTTACTTTAACATATTCAGCGACAATATTAACAATACCATATTTAAAACAATTTTGATAACAATATTATATTTATTGCCCCATACTGCCCTCAGATAACCTATTCGAGCTCTAGCTTTAATGTATGCCACCAACCAAGTTTACTTCACCAAGTCTTTCATCACGCCTCGGGTAGCCTTGATCAACTTTTTCACCGTCTATTTCATCTTGATGCGATAATGCTGTAGGACGGCCAGTGCCTAAACTAGTAATAGAAATTTTCTACCTTCTATTTGATGAAAAATAACACTTCTAGGCACTCCATGGCATTTCTGGACTATGTAAGTGCAGATTTGATTTTCTGCATCCCTAACTGCTCTTATTAAATCCTCTTCGATGTAAGATGGTCCAGATAATAAAAAAAATCACTTACGATTACTGCTTTTATTTATTAATATTGAATTATATTCTGGTGTTATAGTGATGTTTAGTAAATGACTTATTAAATTACAGCATTCCATAGTATTCGAAAATCATATTTACATTTACCCCATTCAGAAAACTATGTGGGGAAATTGTAAATTGACTTTAGCATGTGACCATTTAATGAATACCTTTACATAACACTATAACTATTTAACAGAGAATGTTATATTTATCTTCATCTTGTTTTTGTTCAGTATTAGCTCTATTTGTTCTCAAAATAAGGATTTCTTCCAGGTCTAACAAAACCGTTTATTAAAATTTTTATACAGAAAAACTTCAATCACAAATATTAACAAATAAACTCTAATTAGAATTTCACCAACACACTGTAATTATGGAGGGAAATCAAACAGATGATGTAATGACAACGTAACCAATAGTCCCTGCCTCAAAACAGAAATTTCTCTTATGTTTATAACTAGCTGAATACCCGTTCTTTGCTACAGAGTACATTTTAGGATAATTACAATGAAAAAATAATAAAATTGCTTTTTAGGGGATTTCCTGATAAAAAATATTTTTTGTTTCTTCATTGGGTGGAACTAATATTACCAGGCTCGTCCGCGAACTTACGCGTTAGTATGCTACTTAAAACTGAACGTAGGAGAAACAATTTTCTCTAAAAACTACGCCAGCGTATTTTGAAGTTTGGCCTTGAGACTAATTTATCATCATGACGAAGAATACTTTGAGGGGGAACTGCAGTTTCTTATATACAAAGGGGAAGTCATTAAGTATTAGAGGAACATGTGGCACGAACACTTTTTCTCCTTGAGCACACCCGGTTAAAATGATGGCTTCGATTAAATCTTTTATGCAGGGCCTTGACTTGCATAAAAAATTTAATCGAAGTATATTGCCATTACACAATTTCGGTAGTTTTAAATTCCGAAGGAGTATTACGCGTGTGCCCTTCCGCAAAGAGAACTTATGCTATGGAAGACCCAGTGGTTTAAGGGAATTTAAAAACTCTACCTGATAGTTAACGGCATCATCTGAATTACAAAGAGTGTCTATCGACTTCTAGATAATTTATTTCCTATCAAAAGACTTTAGCAACATGTCATTAATGAACGCAACTTGATCGTTTTTTTGGAGTCAAAATGGCCCTTTCGCAAAACCATTCTATAGGCTTATTCTGTATTTGAGCAATGCCTGGATAAATGTGCTCTATCAGTTCTTATTCTTAAAAAACTTCCTAATCTAGTGGTTAAATTTTATCTTTAAATGTATTTTGATATTTTTTGTCAATTTATTTCGCTGTTATGCACGTGGCGCAAAATTAATTTAAAGTATCACAAGAGAAAAGAAATCTCGTGATCAGCATTTAATAAATTATATTCTAAAAATTAATCTTTAAAACTTCACCAAAAATCAGAAAATAGTGGTAAAGATTCGAAAACGATTTCATTTTAAAGGAATTTTAATTATCTTTCTTGTGGTATAAATTTTATAATCCTCAAATTATTATTTTAAATGCAAACTTTAAAAAGTTACAAAAACAGCTTAAAAATTTAATTTAAAGAAACCTAAGAAGAATTTTTCAAAAATATTTCTTAGTGCACCCTTACACTATAAGAAGAATCGCCATGCAATCTTTCAGCCCTTTAGGTCCAGCGGTTTGGTCTGTGCGTTATCTTTCAGTCAGTCTCGGAACTGTTTTATATATATAGATTACCCCACCTGACCCTATATACCAGGGGTGGCCAACTTTTGTGTACATAAGATCTACTTTTTATCTTAAAAATGTGTCGTGATCGACTTTTTGTCATAGGCGTAGTCTATGTGAATACATACTATGTTTGTACACTGTATTTCATTACGAGGTGCACTCTCGCGAGCTATGGGTATATAAGCAAAGTATATGTTCAAACATACGTATCTACCTACGTGAAAAATAACATACATAACGAGCCAAAACAGTCATGTCGAGGGAAATTAAAACAACATGAGTAATTATTGACAATATTAGTTCAAATTAGCTACAGATAAAGACAGATTTAGAATTTATTACGTTAACATTAACGGGAAGACTGAGTTTGCATGTCCCTAACCAAGGAATCATAATTAGGCGTATATAAAGGGCAATTTTCTTATGCTTGGAAAGCACAGGTGCCATGGTAGTGCAGCTTAAGGCTCGGTGCACACGAGCGTTCCGGTGTCGGTGTGAATTCGCACCGGTGCCGCAGGCTTCAATTCACACGAGAGGCGATCCCATTGCGGTTTTGGCTGTTCTGTGAAATTTACGTAACAGACAGGTAGTGCACACGAGCGAACAGTCAGCGAACGCGATCTGTAACATTAAGGACGCGAGAGTAAAGCTATGGAGTTGGAAGCGTACTCAAAAAAAAGAGTTGTGTTTTCGTACTTTGTTTATAAGTATTTAAAATACAGAAAAAGAAATTATTGGGTCCACCCACTGGTGAGTTCGAGGTTGTTAAAAGGAACATTTTCCTTATTATATGAAGACTTGTGTCATGACGAAGCAAAGTTTTTTAATTACTTCCGAATGAGCAAACACTCTTTTGAAGAAGTGGTTCATTATACTTCAACTACAAACATTATTTTTCTGAGGTGTTATTAGCAATTGCTGATTCACAACATAGATTTTTGTATGTAGATATTGGCTCCTATGGCAAAGATTCGGATAGTTTAATTTTCCAAAATAGCTCTTTCAATAAAAAATTAGAAAGCGTAGGCTTGAAAATACCAACAGGTAAACCCCTGCCTGGGATGGATCATCCATTCCTGCCCTACTTGTTTGTTGGAGATGAAGCACTTTCCTTGTCAAGAAATGTTTTGAGACCGTACAGCGGTAAATTTTTGTCCCACAAAAAAAGAATTTTTAACTTCCGACTATCTCGAGCTCGAAGATATGTTGGACGTCTCGTTTGGAATTTTGAGCAACAAATGGCGAATACTACATAGGACTCTAAACGTGAAACCTGATTTTGCTTTAAGCATCATCAAAACGTGTTGTGCCCTTCATAATTTTATGTTCTCAAAAGAGATGGATATAAATTTGAAGATACATTATGTATCGAAGGATTTTATGACAGCGGCCAAAATCAAGGAGGGATCAATTTAAATCAGATCAGAAATACATGGGCGGACTATTTCATTAGTGATGTCGGAAAACTGCCATGGCAAAATGACTGCATTTAACAATAAATGCGAATGGAAAATGCGATATTTAAAAAATAACAATAAATATTTAAAAATTTAATAAATGGAAATTAATAAAAGTTTAATAAATAAAAAAATATGTTTAATTTTTACTTTCTAGCATATTGTTTAGATTTGTGTTTAATTTTTAATTAAGTTATATACTGCTATGCTCTGCTGTCTTTATCTAATTACGCTTGAGAAAACATAAAAAATTAATACGAGACTGAAATATAACTAATTTAAATTTATCTGAAATATTGTAAACCTGATCGTCGTGATCCGGTTTCCACTTAGGGAAATGGCCCACCATTATGTATTTAACGGTCTGCAAGATTCCTTTAACAAAAAGTCCCAACTGTACTGAATTTTCCAAAGTTAGGGATTGAGTCTGTTTTCAGACTACAGCTCCGATTAAAAAAATTAGAATAATGAAAGAAAATATGGTCAAGGGAATTACAAATCTAATTTATCAAATAAATAATCAATGATATCAAATATAAATTATCATAATATAAATCTGCATATTTTGTAGATTATAAAAATATGAACATATTACAATGAAATAGAAAATATATTTAAAACAGCAAGTGAAAAAAAATTCTAAATATTAGAATACTTCATGACATAGTTAAAAAATTTAGAATAATGTAAATATATTGTACACAATTTAATATATTGTAAATATATTAAATTGTGTAATTAATTTGTGTACAATTTAATATATTTAATATATAGTAAATGTATTGTACTTTTCACATTTAATATCCCACAATTCACTAAAGTTTTTAACTTCCTCTATTGAAAGTTCCGTGTGTGAGGAGCGATCCCTCTCCCTTGACGAGGCTTAACCGCCCCTGGGTCCGTTCTTAGTGTTATAGGAAGGTATTACGCGGTTTACGAGTTCAGACAAGGTCTACAGTCCCAAAATTTATTTATTTATACATCTACTGGGACACATCACACCTTATAAAAACATATACATTCAAATTTACGCTAATCACACATTATAAAAACATATATATTCAAATTTACGCTGAGGAGCAAAATACAGCCACTTTTCCACGCGTGCGCCTCCTTCTCGTTACCTTCTTCCTCGACCCCCGGGGCGACTTCTTCCCCCCGTCTCTCCTCCTTCGCGCCAAACAGGTTTCCGGTTGGGCACTCAACGGGAGGGGAGGAAAGCGGATATATATATATATATATATATATATATATAATCCATTCCTGACACGCCCCCGCCGAGAGTGAAATCTGTCTCCTTAGCTGATTTCACCATCACCTCACAGGAATGGATATTTGTGGGCGGATGATTCGTAGAGTCACAACACACACAAGAGACAGTTTCTTTGGAATGCAGACTCTCACAACATTGGTAATACCAAGCCAACACGTTACCACAGTGCAACGGTTGTACAAGGAATGCAGACTCTCCAGGGTGCCCTGGCATCTCTAAAAACCAAGATCCATCGGTTACTCCCGATATTTGCTCCCTTCATTTCCAGTACACAAGGAAATGACCTTTGCCCCTGTAATCTGTAGGTATTCACAACTTACACAAGATAACACCACTATTCTTTAACTTCGCTAAGCAAACATATTTAAGAAGACATTTAATACTAACTCGATGTGTTTATATACATATACCACAGAATAAATTTTAACCAAATTAATACACATCGAGAGAGAAAAAAAAACTAGGAATTTCCAACATAGGCATCTCCCCTCGCGTTATTGTCGTCCTTCTGTTCCAGATGAGACAGGGCGTCTGCTCCATAATGTTGCTTACCCGGTAGATGCGTTATATGGTGATTCCACCTCTGTAAAGAGAGTGCCCATCGGGTTAATTTTGGGCTCTTGGGAGTAGTCGCATTCAGATATCTTAACGGATTATGGTCAGTTATAATTTCCACTTGGGCCCCATATACCCATTTGTCAAACTTGTTTAATCCGAACAGCACTGCCCAGACTTCCATTTCTATACTAGCCCAATTCCGTTGCGTCGCCAACAATTTCTGACTGGCAAACGCGATGGGTCGATATTTGCCCTCCGCGTCAATTTGGGTCAAACAGGCACCGACGGCAACATTCGATGCGTCGCAATGTATTTGAAAGGACATACCCATATTAGGGGTAGCCAACACCGTGGCTTCACATAGAATACTCTTTAATTTGGCGAATGTGGTTTGCTCCGCCGTTCCCGACGGAACAATGTTCGGGGACCCCTTCTTGGTCAAATCAGTTAGTGGGGCTGATATTTCTGCATAATTCGGAATATAAGACAATAGAAGCCCATCAAACCCAAGACCGATCTAACTTCATTTTTATTTGTCGGCCTCACAAGTTTCTTTATGGCCGCTATTTTTCCCTCCTCAGGAGCATGTTTACCCCCCCCCCCCTATTTCATGACCCAGATATTTAATTTTCCTCGCATCAAAAGTTCATTTGTCTAGACTAATAGAGAATCCCATTTTCTCCAAGTTTTCCAAAACTGCAGATAAATGTTTTAAATGATCGTCGAAAGTCTCGGAGAAAATTACGACATCGTCCATATAGGCTTGAGCATAATCACTATGATTTTTAAGAGCACGATTCATTTCTCGCTGAAATGTACCAGAAGCTCCCGACAGACCAAATGGCATCGTTTTCCATTGGAAAACTCCGTTGTGGGTTTTAAATGCGGTTAACGGTTTACTACTCTCATCCAAAGGGATCTGCCAGTAGCCCTTTAATAAATCCAAACTAGTTAACCACTGAGCCGTCCCCGCCATGAAGATTAATTCCTGAGTATCCTTCATAGGGAAAACTGGTACTTTCGTGACCGAATTTAGCGCACGATAATCTACACACATTCTAACCGCCGCGTCTTTTTTTGCCACACAGACTATGGGATGGACAATTTCGGCTCCCGAGGGTTCAATTAAATCCCAATCTAACAATTCCCGTATCTGTCTGTCCACCTCCTTTCGGCAAGCAACAGGTACACTGTAACAATGAGGCTTTTTACGTACTGCGCTAGGGACAAGCTCTATCTTATGAGTTCCTACCCTAGCCGGTTGAACAGGTCTATTAAAAAGCGATTTACGTTTCATGATTACATTTCTGAGGTCCCTTGTTCGTAGCTCACTTAACTTTGGTAACCCCAGGTTGTTCATTTGTTCCATAAAGCAATCCCCTTTATTAATAGTAGGAACTGTTTCTACTATTCCAAACTCTTCCTCACCCTCAAAAATAACGTTCACCACCTGAAATGGCAATTCCGGTCTATTTACCGGCGTAACTGCCGCTCTGTCCGATGTTCTCACGGGTCGCGTCAATTGGCACTCCCTACACGAGGAACAAAATTTCTCTACTTCCTTCTTCATCCCTTCCCAAAAGAAAGAGTATCTAATGCGTTGTAGTGTCTTTTTCACCCCCATATGATTGCCAAACACCGAACAATGAGCTAACCTGACAATTTCTTCTCTTCGGCATTGGGGAACAACCAGCTGTGGGACGTTCTCCCCCAAAATTTTATCCCTGTGGAACAGCCGCCCATCAGCTACATAATAACTCCTTTTTCCCGCCAAAGCCTTCTCCCACACATCCTTTAATAAATCACAACCTTCTTGTTGCCGCCGAAAATGGTCAGAAACAGACCCCCCCCCCTATTTTCGGCCGCCATGAAATCTCTCGTTTCCGGTTCATGCTCATTCATCCCGGTGCAGTTCGAAACCTGAATGCCCTTTTCGCGCCCTGGACAACGCTCTGATTGTTCGGCGGTCGGGAAGTAGGATTTCTCTGTCTCCTTTGTTCTCCTCTGGGGTCTGTAATTTCTCTTGGGAGACTGAGAAACGTTTTCGATTCGACTTCTCGATAACATTTCAAATATTTCTGGGGGGAGCAAAACGTCATCTACCAGCGATTTCGTAACAGCGCACAAAACCTCCGGCCGTTCGTTAACGCCCGAATCAAAGACTCCCAAGGGAATATTCACCAACGGGCATTCAACTGCGGGTCCACAAATCCCTTTTAAAGATATGGTGGGTTTTCCCTCCGTTTTAACTTCTGGTACAACACTTTCCCGCACTACAGTTATTTCCGTCCCGGAATCAATTAGTGCGTTAGCTATTCGCCCGTTCACGTTGATAGGAACCCTTTTTAACTTACATAACTGTTCTTTTAAGCACTTTCCGGTATTTCTTGACACACTGAACGAATTCGCCCTCGCAACTACAGTATCCTCTGCCAATATCCCCCGTTCTCCGGAATTTTCCTGTTCTTCCATCTCGTGGTCTTCTTCCGCAAACGACACATTTACGTTTGCCTTTTCCCTTTCCCCCCATGTTACATTTCTTTCCTGTTTTGGGAATTTCGGACAGTTTCTCTTTAAATGAGCAGTTGACCCACAACCATAGCACTCCCACTTTTTCGGCGTTCTACTGAACTTTTCATTTTCTCCTGACGAAGAACCATTTCCCGGGAGCATATCTAGTTTAAACCCCTTGCCATTCCGGTCCCGACCACTAAAATCCGCAAATTTTGTGTCGTTACCCCCCTTCGTGCTATAAGCTCTCCCTTTAGCCGAAGAGAATATATCGCACTCTTCCGCGAGCTGCTTTGCTTTAAACCAAAGCCTTCCCTGCCTAATACTGATATGCATAGCCGTTTCTTGGTGCAACGTCTGAAACATTCTATCAGCTACCACCAACTGATTTAAACCTTCGAAGTCACTTACTTCTCTCAATTTAACGTAGTGTAGCCACATAGACATTAACCTGGTTGCGAACTGACCGAAAGTTTCGTCGGTGCCCCTTTCAGCTTTCCTAAAATTATCTAGGCACGTCTGAGGAGACGGTTCGTATTCTCTCAGCACTATCTTTTTCACCTCCTCGTAATTATTGTACTGACCCTCATTTAAATATATTAACAAATCTGCCCCCTTATCCTCCAAAAGGTAAATTAAAATTTTGGCCTTCTGTTCTTCTTCTACCCTCTCACTTTTGAATGCCCTTTCTAGACTCGTAAAGAAATAACTCCACCCTTCGGGTTTATTTGGGACTTTCACGGTCAATAATTTTATGGTTTTAATAATTTCATCTATTGATTTATATTTAATAGGTATGCGATTTTGTAGTTTTAATGTTTCGATTTCAATACGTTCGTCTTTCTCTTGTTTTTCCTCTCTCTCAGTAACTATCGCGCTGAGCATATCCTTTATGAGGCTTTCTTCATAACTTTCATGTTCGAGAATAAGTTTCCTTAAATCTAATATGTTATATTCTTCCTTAACTTCGATTCTTAATTCTAGCGCTAGCGCTACCAAGTCGCACTTTCTCGATTTTGCAATAAATGCCATGTTAGAAATACCAGTTAGGAAATACAATAACAATAAAACTAATACACAGAGAAAAAAAATCAATTGAAACTCCACCCGACCTTTTCTCTTTAAAAATTCTATCGAACACTATTAAATTTCATCTAACCATAAACATTTTTAGAATCCCAACAGAGGACAGAAGCAAATATCACTTACCTTGGACAACATTTCTGGATTGTACAGATTTCCTGGAGCTAGAATCGAAAATAGTATGGCCTCCTGTTGATCATCACCCTATAGCCTTTACCGATGACTGAACACTGATGATAGAGCGCTGATATCCTTACTGACGTAAAGCTGCGATCCTCGCCTGCGTATTTTACCATTCCACGCCACCACTGCCGCCAGATGTGAGGAGCTATCCCTCTCCTTTGACGAGGCTTAACCGCCCCTGGGTCCGTTCTTAGTGTTATAGGAAGGTATTACGCGGTTTACGAGTTCAGACAAGGTCTACAGTCCCAAAATTTATTTATTTACACATCTACTGGGACACATCACACCTTATAAAAACATATACATTCAAATTTACTCTGATCACACATTATAAAAACATATATACTCAAATTTACGCTGAGGAGCAAAATACAGCCACTTTTCCACGTGTGCTCCTCCTTCTCGTTACCTTCTTCCTCGACCCCCGGGGCGACTTCTTCCCCCCGTCTCTCCTCCTTCTCGCCAAACAGGTTTCCGGTTGGGCACTCAACGGGAAGGGAGGAAAGCGGATATATATATATATATATATATATATATATATATATATATATATATATATATATATATATATATATATATATAATCCATTCCTGACACCGTGTCTACACTTTTAGCCATTTTGTTTTTACGGCAAAATGTCGTCCGTGTGAATTGCGCAGTTGAAATGAAGGTACTGCTAAGCCGTTGTCGTTCATGCGATGAATCAGTACACGAGGTGAAAAAACCGGTCGTTGCGAAGTCGCAGCGACGCCTACGTCCGTGTGTGTCGGTTAGTTCAACTCTATGTACTTCTGATCCCAACTGCGGTGCCGCACCGGCACCGGATCGCTCGTGTGCACCGAGCCTAAACAGAACCCTTACTGCCGTCCTAACTAGGCTTCTAAATTAGTGCTCTATTTATCACGTAGTCTAATCGGGTTCTAAGTTAAGACATCGACTTGTTGGCCACCCCTGCTATATACTATAAGAAAGACAGAAACTCCTTTTTTGCAATAAGCCCTGAATTTTGTAAAACCTGAAAACTTGCTTTGCATGAAGAATCTTTAAGCATTGCATTTAAACTATAATCAGAACGAGTGTGTTCCTTAATTTACCCTTGTTATTATTAATGAATACTTTACAGCACATGATACTTAAACAAAGTACAATCATAATTTATAAGTATGAAAAATTATTTGCTTTAATTAGTTAGCTTGAAATAAAAAAAAGGAAGAAAAAAGATAATCTTAAAGGAATTAACATTCTTTAGTTATTCTTTTGTCGCAACGAACACTCAGCAGAATAAATATCAGGAAAATTTTGATGTTTTTAACGACCTACTTCTTAATAGCCATAAAATTTCCATAGCACTGAAATGCATTTTTTTTCAGCATGTATAGAAATATAAATTTATTTTTGCTGGCAGATCTTTAAGAAAAATACAGAACTTAATGCGACTTAATGGAATAAGCATAAAAAATGATGGGAAGTAATGATCATTTTCGAAAGGAAATAAAATGAATGTGACAGGCTACAGTAGAATAATTAATGCAATCCAGAAATACAGTTTAGTTTTCATAAAATGGGCAAAGAAATTTGCGACAAATAGTCAACATTTTTTTCACCGCTGTGTCCAACGTGACGGGAAAATGATAATAAAACTGATTACTTAGGAAGTGCTTGCAAAAAAATATTCTTGAAAAAACTAAGAAGTTCTAGTAGATTTATGAATAATAATAGAAAAATTTTTCGGCGAACATAAAAATTGTTTACGGTGACATCTTAACTGACGGTCTTCTGTTTTCTTTACTTTTTAAAATACTTAATTTTTTTTCTCCTCACTTCGTTGAAGATTTTACATAAACATAGTTTCGTCTTGCTATTTCTTAAATGTCCTCTGGTAATAAACTGGCCGTTTAAATTCAGACGTCAGATGTAAACACATTTATCTCACATTGTATAAAATATCCTAACATCTGACTTATCAAATAGTTATTTTATTCAATGTGATAAGAAATTTTTACTGTATTCTATAAAATATCTTAACACCATCTTGTTAAAGTTATTAGAATTCACACCCAATGTTAATTGAAGAAAACTGCCACATGCGTAAATATAAGACTATCCTTACCATAGAAAAAATTTAGTGAAACGCTTCCATAGGAGAAAAGTTAATGACCAAGTTTCGTGTTGCTATTTCTTAAATGTCCTCCGATAATAAACTGGCCGTTTAAATTCAGATGTCAGACGTAAACACATTTATCTCACATTGTATAAAATATCTTAACATCTGATTTATCATATTGTTATTTTATTCAATGTAATAAAGATAATTTTACTGTACTGCATGAAATGTCTTAACATCATATTATTAAAATTATTAGAATTTAAATCCAATGTTAATTGAAGAAAACTGTCACATGCGTAAATATAAGTCTATCCTCACCATAAAAAAATTTTAGTGAAACTCATCCATGGGAGAAAAGTTAATGACTAAGTTTCGTGCTGTTATTTCTTTAATTTCCTCTGCTAATAAACTGGCCGTTTAAAGTCAGATGTCAGATGAAAACACATTAATCTCACATTGTATAAAATATCCTAATGTCTAACTTATCATATAGTTATTTTTTTCAATGTGATAAAGATATTTTTAATATATTGTATAAAATATCTTAACATCATTTTATTAAAGTTTTTAGAATTCACACCCAATGTTAATTGAAGAAAACTGTCAGATGCGTAAATGTAAGACTATCCTTACCATAGATAAGTTTTGATGAAAAGCTTCCATGGAAGAAATATTAATGAATAAAACTTCAAAAAATTACTAAGTTCCTCTGTACAACTGATAGTTAATTAGCCCCTTTTAAAATACTTCCCCTTCTAATAAGAAAAGACTCTTTTCGTGACTATTAGCTGTAGTAACTCGATGAGTAAGAACTATGTAAACTAAAGAATTGAAATAACTAGCAACTAATTCATTTATCATGATTTTTACCTTAGAGGGTTTAAAACACCAAAAATTATCCTCCATTCCTAATTAAAAGAAATTTATAAGGAATGTCATGAGTAAGTTCTTTCCCTTTTTACAGAAGGCAACGAATAACTTTCGAGGAGGATACATATTTTATCATTTGGTGAGAAATACATATCTATTTCTATGAATCTTAAGCTTTTGCAGTCAGCATCAAATTCTGTGCGGTACGAAAAACGATACAACTTGTTTAGCATACACTAAATAAATGTCCTTGTCAATCATAAAAACTATTTGCAATTTTCAAATAAGTCAGATATACAAAATAATAAGTGTTTATTTTTACATGTCAAATATGTATTTATGTAAAATATTGCGTAATGATAAATGTGATAGACTGTATTCATGAAAAATCTATAGTGATGTGAACTGGAAAAATAATTTCTTTTTAAATTATTTTATGAAATAAAGGCAAAAATCAATCACTCAAAATTTCATTAAAACATTTTTTATAGATGCAAAATCTTTTATCACTTAGGAATTTTTTTACATTTTTTTCTTTCTTTTTTTCCAAGAATATATAAAATATAAAGTTTTTTCTATACCACGATAGACGAAATGATTTAGTTTCCCGTGTCTTCGTTTCCTTTCTTTAACTACGAAGATTTAAACACAAGATTAGAAGTTCAGCTCAGTAGCTATCTCTATAGCTAGAATTTATCTTTTTCTACGAGAGAAGTGCAATGGAAATAAATTGCAGTGGATTTTATAATAGAAACAAAATCACATGAGAATTATTTACAATGACAACTAAAGCGACAGCCGTCCGTTTCTTCATGTTTTTTTCTTGTCACATAAAAAAACATAAACCTGGTTTAAATAAGCTTCCATATACAGCTGCTTATTTCATCTGGCATGGAAGCTAATATTATAGATATTAAAATTGAAAGTTTATATTGTAATATTTATATTTATGTGTGCATCCAGTTTTTTCTTAAAAATACATAGGTAAAATTTAATGTAATTAAAGTTATTTGAAAGAAAGTATTATTTACTAAGGGTGATGATTAAATATAAAGTTATGATGATAACACACGAAACACTTTTAGAGTTTGTTTTTGAAAAACATTAATGCGAAACATATAACAAAGAGAAACTTTCCCATGTAATAGCATGGATGAATTAACATGGATGCGGTAACATGGATCAGCTTTCGGATACAAGCTTCTTTTATTAACCCAACTATATAATTTACAAAAGGTGTTACATTTGCTAATTATGTAAGATAAGATAATTTTCTTTATCGAAACTAACTTCCATCCTTAAATTACACAACCTGAGTAAAATGAAACTGTTTTATTTTAGAAACAGCTGTTGAACTGAACTTATAACAGTTGTTTCCCAAGATTTTATTATAGAGGATATTCAAGACCACAAATTTGAAGCTTAATATATCTTATCTCTTCTGTACTTGATGCTTCCTTAGATATAGTAGTTCTGCCATTATTGTTTGATAAATTTTATTTAATTATACCTTTTTCATAAACATGATTGCTATTATACAATCTTCTATACCATAGAAGGAATGTTTACTTATATATATATATATATATATATATATATATATATATATATATATATATATATATATATATATATATTCTTCCTTGATTAGAACTTGATGACTAGTTGGATAATATAAAAACCAACAGTCGTATCAGTAGTTGGATTTACTCTAGTTTCTAGGTACTTTGAAATCATAAAGGTTAGAAATGTAATATTCTAAGAAGTTCTTTGTGGTTTACATGAGTAAGCACATTTTTTCTTCCTTAGTTCTAGCTTTTGTTACGGCTCACCTTACATAATCTCATTTAGCTCTATGAATAAATCTCTTTTGATAGAATTCTCCTGTGAATGGGATTCAAAGTTTTATTCGAGCTTTCATTCTCCTATTTAATAAACATTTGCATTTGTAAAAGGTCTACTTCTGGTTTTTATTAAAATTTTCTCTCTCTCTCTCTTCTGATAGACCATTTGGTATTTTTTTTATCTACAAAACATGTAATTCTGGTGGTTAATTTTAAAAAAATTTACTCTATATTAACTTAATATACAACAGCACTATGTTATTCCACACTTGCACTCGTGACTTGTTATATTCCCAAACGTGTAGGTTATTCTTAATCTTTGAACACCTTGTGTAAAAATCGAGATGAGAATTAAAAGCAAAGATTTAAGTTTATTCTATAAACCAGTGAATCCCATCCGGAGTTCAAAGGCACTTTAGGGTGCCTTGCGATTGACCAGGGATGCCACGAGATTTCTTTTTAATAAACAAAAAACATATAAGTAAGGCCGAGTTAAAATAAATATTAAGTTGAATTAATTACTCCCACGCTCGCGACAGGATGTGACACAAATCGATGCACTCGTTCTTGTAGGTGAATTAGCTGCACTCAAAGCCCCCAACTGTTAGGCTTGATATTAAACATTTATGCTCTAAGCATCAGTCCCATGTCTCAGATAAATAAAACAAAACTCTTCCTGAAGATGTCAGTGTAGTTCTCTAGTGTAATACTATACTGAATCCTTCGGCTATTTTTGAAACTGTACTAATGCATCCAATTCCAGTGTTTGTTACTAACGTCTTTCAATAAATCAATAAAATAAGCAATGCAGGAAGTATTTATTTAAACTCAAATTTAACATGTTCCCGAAATATGTTCCACTTTAATTTAAAATTGAAAAAAAAACTAAAATTCTAACAAGGATGCCGCAAAGGTAAAAGTTTGGGAATCCCTGCTATAAACAAAGTGTAAAAGTATTCAGATTTCAAAATCGAACTTTGAAGAAAAGTTTTACCGTCTTTAGAAAACGAGTCAATGCATAAGCAATTACTAAAATATGTCTAAACAATGAGCTACACTGGTGTTCAAAATTAAGAGAATTTGCACATTTTATCGAATTTTTGGACAACTAATGTGCAAATTTTAATGAAATTTGGCATGGATACATAGTTATAAAAGAGAAAAAATTGTACCATACAACAGTAATGGTACGCACGCATGTTCATCACCAGTCGGGTCCCTGACTGATGAGTGATATAGGGATGAGATCTTATAGCCATATGTTCGAATTTTCAGGGGCGCAGTTTGGCCCTCTGTTCAACTTTATGGACAACAACACTCGTGCACATAAGGCTCACCAACTCGACGATTATCTTGAAAGGGAAAATATTCGTCGGATGGATTGTCCAGCCAAATATCCAGACCTGGACCCTATTGAGCATGTGTGGGAGGGCAATTGCAGCTCGTCATCCCCCTCCGAGAACCATCCAGGAGCTGAAAACTGAGTTTTTGCAAGAGTGGGACAGACTGCCCCAGAGATTCCTCAAACTGCCTCGTTTCCAGAATGGCATATCCTTGTGCGAGCTGTAGGACTCTGATAGGTGGCCATACCTCATTTTAGTGCCATTTTATGTTCGATCTTACAACTTGGGTTTTGGACATTCCTGCTCTGACGAGCCTAACTGACGATCATGCGTACCATGGCTGTTATATGGAATAATTTTTTTTATCTTACATAACTTTTTATCCATATCAAGTTTAATTAAAATATGTCCATTGGTTTTCAAGGAATTCGACAAAATGCAAAAGTTCTCTTAATTTTGAACACCAGTGTATCAAAAATCCATTTAATTCATGCCCTTTAAACATTAATCTCTCCCACAAACTCTACATCAAGAAAGGAAGACTCTCCTCTTAATTTAGAGAGGAACAGAAACAAGACTACGGACTTAAATGACCCAAAACTGATTCGTAATTTTCTTAACTATTTAACTGTAGAAAAAAAGGCTTCAAAAGCCGAGTTTTGAATTTTCTCTTTAGAAAGTTTTAAAAGTATTCATGGCATTAGTTTTATACGGAAACTGAAAAAAATAATTAATTAAAATTATCTTACAAATTAATAATTTATATATTCACTAAACATTACTAAAACGAAATTAATGAAATATAGACTTAAAGGGATAAAATGAAGATAATAATAAAACAACGGAATAAAAGATAATGACATGCTATTATAAATTCGTCTAAGCGTAAAATTATTTTATATTCTGATAAAAGGATATTGTGAAGCTATGTCAGGGATATTTGAAAAATGAAGATAAAATATTCCATAAGAACTTATTGTGATGATATCTCAAAGGAAGTTTGCGAATGTGAGTAGTTCTGAAGTCGGCGTTCAAACGTAAATGTAAGCATTAAAATTGAAAAATTTTCAACTGGTGAGCATGGAGAGTTTGAAGAGCAAATTCTTTCTGAAGGACCAATGTTAAACATTGTTTTGCCAAATATGCGCATATATGCATACATATATAGCTGTGCTTTTGTTATTGCACCTCAGAAATTGTCTGTGAATGTGTCTACAATTGCGTGATAAATATATCTTATTCTTTACGAAATGTCGATTCCTAAATATATATAGTATGTTAACTAGAAAACAGATAAAAATCTGTAATCTTAATACATATTCAACGCTAATTACGTTAAAATGGTATACACGACGTAAAATACGTAAAATTCTTTAAAAAGTTATAAAGACTGTTCTACTCCTAAGTTTATGCATTTGAAAGCATAACCCTTTTAATCTAGGATTACGTTCCTCCATAACGGTCCTCTGGAAAGCAAAATTTCAGACGCTAAAACCTCCCGTCCGTACCTCGCGAGTTATAATTTTGGCATCGAGCCCAACCCCAGTCTGTATCGCTTGGATAAGCAGTAAATATTTAAACAGAAAAGTACCAAAATGCGTCAAAATTTTGACATTCATATATGCATATATATACATACGTACATACTTATAGATACATATATACATAACACATACATACATATATACATACAAAAGAGGTAAGCAACGATAAGTAATCCTTTGTTAATAACCCGCGGTAGTTTCGTTAGAAGAATGATACCTGAAATATTTTAATCATCTCTACTTGTAAAAGAACACGAATAAGAAATATAAATAAAATACATGATAAATTTACTTTACTATGATAAATTTACTTTACTTGAGATAACATTTTTTTTAAAGTTTCGTGACGTAGTACGAATTCGAACTATCTCTATCCTATAAATTGCACAAAACTGTAACAATGCCATACTAATTTATAGACATTATTAACAAGTAATATGTATTTTTTTTCTTTTCTATGTTAATGCTGCAATGGGAACAGAGAATGAAAGTGTTCGAAGTGCTTTTGGAAGAGGTAAGTTCTTTGATTTTTTTATTAAATACCGTATTTTTCGGACCATAAGACGCACCTTTTTACATAAAAAAAATCATCTAAAATTTGCGTGCGTCTTATGGTCCGAAGGTAACATTAAAATAAAATGAATATTTTATTATATATATCATATATATTAATAATATATATATATTATATACATTATTTATTTTATTTATTATATACGTATATATTTTATTATATAATTTTTTTACCTTTATTAAGTAAGAAATGGAAAATACCTTTATGTACCTAACAAAATACAAAAGTCTTTTCTAAAAATCCTCCCATAAATTTGACGTGCGTCTTATATATAGTATATGATTACTATACATTCAAATTAGTACTGCTTATCATCCAGTTAACACTTGTACTACAAAGATGCATACAAATACTAATGATATAAAGTGTTTTCAATATATTTTAAAATTTAATATATAGCACCGTTGCTAACTTTAAACGTGTTTTTTAAAATTTTAAGAATGTATTTCGTTACTGTAGATTTCCAATTATTTGAAACGAACTAAAATATTTTAAATAAGTCGAATACTATTTTTTTAATGTGATAGTAAAATCAAAACCTAAATATTTTATGTGTTTTTAAGTTCTTGTACTTATAATTTTATTTTATTTAAATATAATATTCACTGATGGTAAAGAGGTGTTATTATTAAACTTTATCATTATGGTTTCCTGCATGACTTGGTTTTTAATTCCAACTTGCATGTACGTGTATATCTATGGCGCCCGGTATAAAGGGCTTAAGTCAAAAACAGTGATTTAAATATACCAGGTTATTGACTTTTATACCAATAGCAGAACAATCATTTCGACTTGAGTCTTTTGTACAAAGAAATGTGCCTTTGTATCCAAAATTCATAGACTTAAGCCTTTTATATAAGTCAAAAGATTTTTGTTTTTATCAATACTAAGAAATATCTAAAAATCACTTTTTTTACTTAGGCCCTTTATACCGGGCACCATAGATAGATCTTTGAAGCCCGATATAAAGGGCTTAAGTCAAAAACTGTATGTTTTAGATATTTGTTAGCGCTGATAAAGAAAAAACAAAAATCTTTTGGCTGTATAAAAGGTTTAAGTCTATCAATCTTGTATACAAAATTACATTTCTTTGCAGAAAAGACTCAAGTCAAAATTATAGTTCTGTGATTGGTATAAAAACCAATAACTTGGTATATTTTCATCACTGTTTTTGAATTAAGCTCTTCATACCGTGCTTCAAAGATATATATATATATCGATATATATATATATATATATATATATATATATATATATATATATATTTATATATATTTATATATATATATATATATATATATATATATATATATATATATATATATATATATATATAAACTATATAACAGGAAGGGAAATTTAAATTGAATAAACTGACCGATCGAAAGAACTAATTGTCCAATGCTGTACCGATCGTGTAAATTTATTTCGATATTCATAACAAAAAGTTAAGGATATAACAACAGAAATCCACAGCTTCTTAAAAGCTGTAAAGAAAAAACATTCAAATTATTTAGTGCTAAATAATAATTATTCTTTATTGTGAATTTTAAGAGACTGATTCGCTTATTTTACCAGTTTTATTTAAGAAATAAATGACGTAAAAAGTAATAAATTATGAAAAACACAAAAAGTTTTATTTTTTTAGCTTCATTTGGACAGAGTGCATGTTTAAGGGTATATTCTCTATCTCTCTCTTTGTGTCTGTGGGGGGGGGGGCACAATTGGTCTCTAAGTTATTTCGCCTCTACCATACGTCGAATAACCTATTGCAAAGGCTACATTGGAATACAGTTCTTCTTGGAACAGCCATACGGTATCAGACGATTCCAATGACCCGATGTTCGTGGTATGCCACTGCCATAAGAGCCCATAAACATTTATTTTATAGCCGTTGGACCATCTCCACGGTTAGGACTCAAGGATTATCAAGCCATATTGGCGGAGCATCTAAGCAGTCTGTATTCAAGCGTTTCCTCCTTTGACAAACAGGCCTGGATTGGGTCGTCAGTCAAGTGAAACTGGGATAGGTAGTGGCCAGTTACTATGTGACCGATTCTGGCTTTCACAGCAAACTTAGTCATAGGTCGAGGGATGTCTCGGTAGATCCTCACATCTGTAGGCTTTGATTGATTTCGGAAGAGTATATTATATCTTACAGTCCAATCTTGCCGGATTACGCTTGAAGCTGTCTCCGGCGTCAACCCGTCAAAGATCGCTGAGGAGGCTGCACAGGGCCCATACTAGTGGCCAGTTTAGCTATTTCGTCCGCCCGTTTGTTATCTGCTTCTCCACAGTGGGCTGTTCATTGAATCACATTCGTTTTCCCTATCCCACCAGCTTCGAGAGTAGCTTTTTTTGCTCTTCAATACGGATTTTGTAGTCCCCCAGCTTCAGGTTTTCTGAAGGCTTCCATGGCATATCGAGAGTGAGTCAGGCAATATATTTTTGCTTCCTTTAGCTCCTATCAGCAAATAAGAGTGGCATATACTGCCAGCAATTTGACATCCATACTAGGAGTAGTGTTCGAAGGGATGTAATACCTCTCGCCAGTATTTTGATTGCAAAATCTCGATCCAGCTTACCTTAGATTCAGGTCCGCTGATCCGTCGGTGTAAATCTTTAGAAAGTTTTGATATTTAGAGATTATCATATCCAAGGTCTTAAATCTAGGAGCTTCATCAATTTAGTGGGTAGATCGAGCTCACCACCCCGTTAACCCTCTCCCAAAGGGTTGTACCTAGGAATAGGTTTTGGGGCACCTTAAACATATACTGCGACATTGTACCTACTCTATTCGAGTATGACTGTTTGACGCTCGTTTCGTTTCATGATTTGAGAGGGTGAGTTTCCCGTAAACTTTGGATGGTTAGTTTCTGTCAGGTTAGTCTTTTGATATATAAATCCAAGGATGTATTACAGTCCAATTCCATGCATAAAGTATAGTCCAGTTCCATGTTTGAAAGGAGAGTAAAACAAAATTTTATGGATTTATTTATATTACATCCGTTGGTTTGTATTTTATGCTATCATTCGCCAAGATACTATATTAAGGGTCGAGGTTTTTACGCTTCCACGATCACAGAATTATACAACTGATAAGAAATAAAAATGTGGTTTAATCGAGGATGTTTAAATAAATATACTATACATAAATAAATCCATTCACGTTTAATTTTTTTTCTCAAAAACAACCTAAAAAAGATGCATTTAATGTACAATAAAATTTGCTGTTAAAATAAAGGTTTTATATTTCATATCCAATTAAATCATAAAATCTTTCTTCGTTATTCAGATTTTTTTTTACATTTCATTAATTAAATCCGGGCATTTTCAATAAAAGGAAGCTGCTTTACAATTAAATTTTATTCTTGTTTTCCTTTGAATAAAAGGAACGTAAATTGTAAGTGATAGGCATTATTGAAAACCATATTTTTTTAATCTCGTTTATGATTTTTAGTTATAATTAATGACTTGAATATTTTAAGTGCCCTTTTTCTTTTATTAGAATTTATTTTTTAATAGAATAAATGTATTGACTTAAGTTCAAGTTTATTGTTTGGAACATATGGCAATTTACTGGTTTTTTAAAAGTACTCAAATGTATGAGAAAGTAAATCAGATATGGGACTGCTTTAGTAGTAGCAGTTATGCACTGTTGTTTGTATTTTGAAATTTAAGCTAATTTTTTTCATTTATTAAATTTTTTCTTAGCTGAAAAAGAAATTTCAATAAATTTTATTAAGACCTATCAGCATATCAACAAATTTAGTGTTACTGACCATTAAAAAGCATACGTCTTATACAACCATATAAAAAATCCATCTCTTAATTGTACTTGAATTTCAACTTAAAACTTAAACCAACCTAAGTTACAACAAAACTATCTAAACAAGCTAGGCTATTGAAACGCCACTGAGGATTCTAAGGTATGGGGATTTTGAATAGAGGAAAACTAAGTTTATTAACAAGTTTAAATATAGCTAAAAAATTAAAAGACAAGAATTTTGAGTAACATTCATACGCTGTCATCGACATCGCAAACATGCGGGTCCGAACACCCGCAAGCGTACCTAACATGTCCATTTCAATTGAAAACAGCGTGTTAATTTTCTGATGAGCTGACACTGAGATCAATACCTGAAAACAGCAATTGCGGACTTCTACAGAATCTGAGATAAGACAGCCCCCCCCCCCTCCCCCCAATGGAAAGGTTCGACTTCTAAGCCTTCATATCCAATATCGTTCACTTTTTTAGGGCGTAAATTAGTTGCGTCCACAAAGAATTAATAAATATAATGTGGTAAACAGATTGCCATTTTACATTTCTAGTGCAAGAAAAAATAAGAGAATTAACCTGACAGGTTTCGTGATGTCATTAGCAGTTTTAGGTAAGCGTTTCTCCTGTAACATTTGGCTGATATTAATAAAATGATTTAAAAACTATATAAAAGGTTTGAAAGAAACTTTTACCTTTTCAAAAAACCTTTTTCTGATAATTAGACGAAAAATTTATCAGTTAAACTATGAAAGCCAAATGCCAAATTAGGCATCATACTCTCTTTCTTTATTAACAGTATAATTTTTATCTAATGCGGCAAAAAATTATCTGTAATTTCTGCTGGCTGTTCTGTCATTGAATCGCTCGGGATGTGAACCAATGCTACATACACCCAGGAGACAACAATGGAAAACTTCTCTTGCCTAGGATCTAAACCCCTCCTACACTGTGGTGCACTGACAACTGTTCATTGTGGCAGTATTACCGAATCTTGGACTATTGCAGATATAAAAGATATCAGTTTATAAATATCACTGTTTATAGATATTACTTTTTATAGTTATCGCTGTTTATAGATATCACTGTTTATAGATACAACATCCTCCATTTGAAAATGTTTACGTATAAACGTGAACTATAATTTACCCATTTTTTATTAATTTATGCTTGATATTCAATAATTTTTTAACTATCACAGAAAACAATAAATCTGCTTTTAATTCGAAATTTATAGCATTAACAGTATACTTTTCTACAAGATTGCTAGAAATAGATTTACAAAACTGTTAAAAATAGTTTTCATCATAATCAGCGTAAATTAAATAAATTAATTAAATAAATTGATTTAGAAATAAATGGAATTTTTCAATAGAAATAAATAAATCCCAGTATATTTAGCTTGCCTTGTCAAAAATATAATTAAATTCCCATGCCGATCCGATTATACTAAACGTATTCCTACACCTATGTAATTACATTTATGTATTGAGAGAAATAATTTCTTTAAAAAAATTATTTTCCTCATTATGAGAAACCATGCTATTTTGATATTTCTATGATACGCAGGTGCATTTCTAAAATTACTATTTTAACCATCAGGATTATTTGTTTTGTATTGTTTTGATTGCTCTTTTCTCGCATCTAAGATATACACTCACTCCAGAAACGTAATTCCCAGAATTCTTTCCACTGGATTTCTAGAGACATGAAAAAAGATTCAAAAGGCACAAAGCTGACAGTTATTTATTGCTAAATATCAGAAAAGTTCCAAAAACCCTACACAACCATAGGAAAAATCATAAAAGACCGAAAAAATTTCGTTTTGTTAATGTTCAGTATATTTTGAGACCACTGATCGATGAACATGGTCGGTGTTAAATTGAGTGGAAACGTAGTTTCCTCTTAAAGATTTTCCACTCGTTTTTTGTTCTCAAAATTGTCTTTGTAGCACACTCGATTTTTTTCTTTATTTTTGTAGGTTTTTCTAACATGTCTCTGATAACTTGTACCCACAATTTTTTCCACAATTCCTAGTTCTAAATTTTTTGCTTGGGGCTTTTTTTTATTTATCTTTACTAAAAGTAAAGTTTGTGACGTTTCTCTATTAAAAAAATGTTAAAAAACTTGCTAATTTATTTTCAGCATCCGATACCAAACTCACATTGTTAAACGTATCATAAGTCCTGCAGTATTGATTCAGTTTCATATATCGCGGGATTCGACAAAAGAGTGGAAATCTGTCGAAATAAAATAAGAATTGCTTATTTTTCAAACTTATTAAAAAGCCAAGATCTCCAAACAAAAATCTTTACACATGTATTAGCGTGTAAAATTACAAGAAACATATAAATAATATTATTTCAATGAATATGTTCATAATAAAAAAAGGTACGCTTTACAACAATCTGCCATAAATGAAATTATAGCTCTATGAAATAACAGTACTGTCATAAATGAAATTAGAGATTGTTTGATATGTTTAAGATTATATGCGTTTTCTTAGCACTTTCTTTATAACAAGAAGAGACTCGAGTATACAAGTTGGATCAAAACTAGCAAAATCCATTAGATCTTAGTTTTTTTCAGTGAAGGACGAAGAACTCTATGTTATGCTTTTTTTGGGAGAAGTAAATTTGATATAACCTTTAGAAAAATTCCAAAACTTTTTGTTTCTAAGTGATTGAAATGTTATTAAAAAATTTCTTTGACTCAGCTTTGAAAAAAAAATTGAGATTGTTAATATAGATCCTACACCATTTATATTTACTAAACTATCTATATGCCTTAAGATCTATTATCTTTCATATGTTATGAAGTATTCAAACTAATTTTAATACTGAAACGAATTAAAATTTATTTTTGAGAAAATTTAATTAAATATTTCAATTCATTCTTTCTACACGCAATTAAGGAATCGGAATTAACTATTCCTTATTATTTTGATAAGGAACTTGTTCCAGCTCAAGAGAGAGTGTACGGGCTGTTAGTCAGTTTGCCATCTTTCAAAAATTGTCGAATTTCTTTACTCTTTTTATTTAACGTTCAAGCCTCATAAGGAAAAGGCTTTTTTCTGAAATAAAGTATTTTCCGTCGTAAATAAAAGATTCCTTTTTCAGCTTACAGATATCGGCAATCAAAATTAAACTTAATACTTCTTTTGTTCAAATGATGAATGTACAATTTGAATATAGTTGTATTCCAATAAGGTACGTTTTGGGAAGATTTATAGCCAAAACTGGCAACCTGTAAATTTTATTTTTGCCTTTAGGATGAAGAATCAATTAGTACTATTTCGTCCGTCATTTGTCAAAAATTTATAGCAAACCTAAATACTATCGTTAAATACTTACTAATCGAAACTACAGCGTTAATAAAATTGGTCGAATGAAAGGTACTATAAATCGACATCTGTTAAAATGAATCAACAAGTTGGCGTTCCTATTAGTTATTAATTTTAAAAATCAACCTAAAATAAAGAACCATTACAACTAATTGTAAAACAATAGGTTTCTGTTATAAGAATTACGAATTGTTTCTGTATCATACCTGCGGATGGAGGAACAATGGGTGCTAACTTAACTATTCTAGCATGTCTTTGATTATATCTAGTTTTAACCCTTTTTGACAATATGTATATGTATTACATAGATAAAGATCGAGAGTGAGCGAAAAACACGCCGCAGGTACGCAAATGCTCACAATTAATCACGTGGGCTCAAGTAACATATCGTTATTAATGTTTCTAGTCTTATGTATGTCTAAATTTTTGGAAAAGAAGGTCAAAGTAGAACTGGTATTGTATAATACTAGTCCTGAATGTTTTTAGAGTTCATTATACAGGTTGTCCATAATTAAAGTCCCACTTTCAAAAGGATACAAAAAAAGAACCACTGGTCAGAATGACTTCAAATTTGAACTGAATATACTGGAAGAAGGGGGAAACGATTTGGCATAATAAAAAAAAGTTCCAACCGCTTACAGCGCCATCTATTGATACATTTTGGAACCTTTTTTTATTATGCCAAATCGTTTCCCCCTTCTTCCAGTATATTCAGTTCACATTTGAAGTCATTCTGACCAGTGGTTCTTTTTTTTTTGCAGCCTTTTGAAAGTGGGACTTTAATTATGGACACCCTGTATGTTTCATAATTCTAGTTGTTAAATACTATCGTACAGTAGCGGAACAAGGACTTGGAGGGCCCCAAGCGCTACGTAGATTTCAGGCTTCCTTGTTCTAAATGCTAATTAATGGCATCAAAATTCATAAAGATTCATAAAAATAAATCTCTAATTTTAGCCTTTTGCAATCCTAGATATGATTATCATGGCTCATTACTAGCGTTTAAAAAATGCAAAATATGATACAAATTATTTATTAATAAAAAAGAAAAGAAAAAATTACATTTTGTATCTTATTTATTGCAGAAAATTTATTGAAATTTATTAAAAATAATTAAACATTGTTAGAACATTAGAACAAGATGTCCATACATTAGAATTGGAAATAAATGAAAAGACTAAATTAAAACTTTTCTCGCTTTATGTTTAGAGACTTTATCAGTAATAAATTCATGATCTAATAATTGAATTATATCATTGAAGAATTGCTTAATAAATGCAACTGAGATAACGAATTTCATAAATAATTTTTACCACGTTTCAAAACCTAAAAGGAACGTTCAACACTAACGTTACAAATATGTATAGTCAAAAAACATTTTTAGAATTGGTTCTAAATTTGGATTTCTAGACTGCCCTACGAACCCCCAATTAATAGTGTGAACATGTCAAGAGAATTGGTGATATTTCCTATTTTAGAAAATGCATTGAAGTGAAGTATTTCATCTTAAAATACTTAATTCCAACATATTTATGCTACTTTGCAGTTATTCAGTCCACGCATCCATTAAATTCAACATCAATAATTTTAAAATCGAAAATTTATTGAAAATCCATTAGTGCATCAGTGTAGCTGGACGTTCCGAAACATATTTGAAAAATGAGTGCGTCACAAATAACATTATGTCCATTTATTACGAAATTTTACATTACAGTAAACTGTCTATCATTACGAATTGTTTCATCAAATTGAGATTTTCTTCTTTTAAACCTGGCCACTTTGTAGTTTCGGTTTTCTGTTAAGGGGGTCCGGGACACATTTTAAATTTTTTTTATTTATTAAGTTGAAATTTTGAATTTTTTATGATGGTTAACCATACAATTTGTAAATAAAATCACATCATAAAGCTTCTCATAATGTTTTTAAAAATTTAGAATTTTTAAAAAAGTGGGGTAATTTAAAATCGTTATAACTCGAAATTTTATTTGTCGAATTTCAAATTTTTTTCATTTAATTAAACAAAAATATACATAAGTTTTAATTTTGATTCAGTGTTTATTAAATATTAATTTAAAAAATTAAAAATATTTAGAGTAAAAATTTCAAAAAGAATGATGTAACTTATAAAAATTCATCTTTTCACGAGTAAATATTTTTTTCCAATTTGCTGAATCGAATTTAAAGTAAAATAATTCAAAAAGACATGTTCCATGTTTGAACCATTTATCTTTAATGTTTCTTGTCTTATAACAATTTAAAGACGAAAAATGGTGAAAAAACCTATCATGCAGAACAACACATATACAGGTTTAAACACAGATTGACTACTATTAGAATGTTTCAAAAAATATTAATTTTTCCTGTTCTAATTAAGATTAAAACATGATTTAGACATCATTTTAAGCGGAAAAAAACACAAAATTCTTTAATGAATTAAAAATATTTTCGAAATTTTAAAGAATTTTGTATCCTGGACCTCCTTAAAAAAACTGGCATCATTCTCTATATAATCGAATGTTTTCCTGACAGCCATGATAAATTCAAAAAGTGATTTCAAAATTTTTGACCCTAACAGTTAGTTTTGTAGGATGCGTTGTAACGATCTGCTGGTATTATTTATTCGTTGAAACATTTTATCCCATAAAACTTCCACTTTCATATTGATTAATATATATTGGTTTATTTGCCTACAATTTACTGATTGGTTTTTCGTTGTCGGACATACTAATTTGAATAAGAGCTTCATTCATTGTTTGATAATCAGATTTTAATGCTTAAACAGCATCTGCTCTTGATGCCCATCTAGACTGAATGCTCGTCCTATTGTTTATGAGTATATTCCATCGCCGTGTGGGCGACGAGAAATGTAAATATTGAACAGTCAAAATTATGCAATGCGCTGGAACAGGTTTCCGCAATACACTTTCCCATTAAATTTAGGGCTCTGACCATAGGTTTGATGTATGAGTATATTTTATCCTAGCTTGAAATTGTATTTGCCACACTATCATACGTTTATCATACGTTTATCAACGATATTTGCCGCTCTGTAGTACGTTTGACCCCTACAATTTTTTTTTTAATCTCTTGAAAACTCTCCCAAAAAATTTAATACGATCCGTTCTTATGGCAGAATCATGATTTTTGATTTAGAGGAATCCAAAAAACCGTTCTTTTATGTTACCGCTTTCATCAACAAATCTCGAAATAAAAGTTAATTGGTCTACTACAGTTATTTCGGGAGTAGAGTTTGCAATAATGGAGTAATGAGTTGCTCTATGAACTTCAGAAATTAAATATTTCTGTATTTCGCCGCTCATTAAAAATATGAATTCCTCACATACAGTGTAATCGCATAATTTTCTTCGTGGATTACAGAATCTTTTTAAAATCTATCGAATTCTGAAACTTATTCTGCAAGATACAACTTGTGAAATTTACCCCTCAATTGGAACCTGCTCCTTCTCTGTGGCCACGAAATGTTAATCCCAAACTGGGTAATGATTTTGTAGTGGCAATCACTCGTTTTAAAATGACACGCCTATACTTTTGTTCTGAATCAGTTTGTTTTCCCAAGTACATGCAGTAATCGATAATCTTTTATAGGGAGTTAGCATGGATTTGAAATTGGAAAAATTCCTCATCTTCCAAACTTCAGGCTGAATTTCAGCAGTCGTTGAACACTGTTAAAAATTATGTCTGAAGCTCCGAAAACAGTCCGTCCACATAACACTAGATAGTTGGTACAATATCCCAAAATACTTTACATATTATTTGTTATTTAAAATGATTTCTCACAGTCAAAAGATAAATTTTATTGGTTAGTAATCTATATACATAAAACAGTTCCATAACTGACTGACAGATAACGCACAGACCAAACCGCTAGACCTAAAGGACTGAAATTTTGCATGGCGATTCTTCTTATAGTGTACGGGTGAACTAAGGAAGATTTTTGAAAAATTATTCTTAGATTTTTTAAATTAAATTTTTAAGCTGCTTTAGTAACATTCTTTAGAATTTGCATTTAAAATAATAATTTGAGGGATATAAAATTTGTATCACAAGAAAGATCATAAAAATGTCTTTAAAATGAAATCTTTTTCGAATCTTTACCTCCATTTTCTAATTTTTGGTAAATTTTCAAAGATTAACTTTTTGAATTTAATTTATTAAATGCTGCTTGCGTGATTTCTTTTTTTGGTACTTTAAATAGATTTATCGTCACGTGCATAACAACGAAATATACGAATTTTTTTTTTTTTTGCTAATGCGGCAGACGATTGGACATTATCCAAAGAAATATTAAAATACAGTAAAAGACATTATGTTCCTCAAACTGTACTATATTAACTATACTATATTCTTTAGTATGTCCTATTAGATTTAATTTGAATATTTTCTTCTACATTATTTTGTCTATAAAAATATACCGTACGATTTTTTTATTAATATATTTTTATATCAATTGCATACATTAATCGTTGTATTTATTATAAATATATATATATATATATATTTGGCATTAATTACATACATTGACCGTTGTATTTTAATTGAATGTACTCCGCAGCGAAGTACGGGTTTTCAGCTAGTTATGCTATAAAAACTTATACAACCCTCGTTTATCATTCGACGAACAGCAAATTGTCTACATGAAAATGATATCTGTGCCTCAATTTTGCAGAATATCTCTCTTTTACAACACGCTAACTTTCTGTCACCCCTGACAATCAGAGACTTTTAGTGCGCGCTACTCGGCGCCTGTGCGATGATCTGCCACCGCTATTACACTCAAATTATGTCTTATAAAAGAATTTTTTTCATGCACGCATTAATATATATATATATATATATATATATATATATATGAGAAAAGTACATGATGTAAATAATAATTTAAATAAGGCATTTGGAAATATATGAACCTCCAAAGAACCATGCATCCTTGTAAATAGATTTATCCCTTGATATGGGCAATGAGTGCACTGTAGGGAAAGGACGCATTCCAAATGCTTAGTTTCTTTAAATTTCTACTGTTGACAAAGTGCAGTCCTCCAGGCCACTTCAGAAAGAACCATCGTCTGCCCAAATTCTAATCCGACCCACCCAATGGCATGTGGTAATTGGTTAAAAACACATGGTCACTGCATGCAGGCCCGCACACACAAGACACTCGCAGATTCAGAAATTAATTTAGGATCTTTATAACCTGTTAGTACTAACTATTTTGCTGAGTTAGACTAGGTCACCAACTCATGGCCTTCATAGCCTGTACAATGTCCAGTTAACGGCCAGAACCATGTGGACGTTTGGATAACCGTCGCCGAACACAATGCATCCTACAACTCCCACAGAGGATACTATTGGTCATAATTAATATCACCATTGCCTACTCTCATATGGAATTCATTACTTTTGAAATGATGAATTTTTAGGTGATGATGTGATTCATCATCACTTGTAAGGTACACCACAAGATTCGATTCACAAGAATCGAACTTTTGAGTGAATGAATTAAAGAAGCTGCTTGAGATATGCTAATTTCGGCATACGCGCTTGGTATAAATACCAAGCAGCTTGATTAAAAGAAGGTTTTGTTAAGGTTGATAGATAAGCGAGTTAAGGGAGCTACGAGGAAAGCAGCTCCAGGTGCTATCCTGCGCTAGTGCTTAGGGGGGCCAAAGTTTAAGTGGCAGTACTGCTGGTTTGACTCTCTGCTGGTTTGTGAGTATTTTCAATGTGTATTTCTATTGAATGTTAATATATATTCCGTACAAGTAGTACGTATACTTATTGCTATAAAAGTAAATTCTATGTGTGCAACGAATTCAATAAACATTGTTTCATGTATAAACTGTGTTTGCATCAAATTCATTTAGAGTGCCCCTAAGTATTCTCTACAGTGGCGCCCGAAAGTTTATATATACCCTGGTTGTTCTCGTTACATTTATAACGAACAACATATTTGAAGTTTGAACTTTATACTGTGGTTTACTCTGATATTGATAAAACTAAATTGTGAAAGTATCTTGTTATTATACTTATATACTATTTGAAAATGAGTGTTGTAGAACAAAACCCCACTGGAAATTTTCCTCGGGTAATTATGGTTCAGCAAATTGCGCCATTCGAAGTCACCTTCAATGGCGGCCCCTCAAGCCAATTCCTAAAGAAAATTGAGCATTAGTTTCAGCAACAATGCACCCCCAGAGAGGGAGAAACTTAAAATTGCTCTAGCCGCTTTAAGAGGTAGTGCATTGCAGTGGTACACGTGTATGCAAAGCAGTAATCTGATTTTTGACTATTTGTCATTCAAGCAACAGTTTCTTAGCGTTTTTCCAAAGACCTTTAATCATAGTCAAATTGAAGCAGAAATTTATTCGCTAAGGCAACGTGAAGGTCAGTCTGCGTTAGATTTTGCTACGGAAAAGATTTCCAAGTGTGAGGAATATCTAGAAGGGGTGACGGAAGCGGTAATCTTAAAAATAGTTATCCAACGTTTGAAGCCAAGTGTTCAAGATTTTTTAGACAATCAAATTATTACAAGCAAGGTTACCCTCCTTCAAGCTTTAGCTAAACATGACAATAGGCATTTCTTCGCTACCCCTTACCCTCACTCAGGTACGAAAAGTTTTATTCACCCCAGCCAAAATTTTCAAACCAACAGCGAAACCAGTATCGCGGGTGAAATAATAAAAGCTCACGGCGTTACAATGAAATTAGTGCACTTAAAGTAAATAATATGCAAGCACCTTACGTGCACTGGTAAGTTGTTTCACATGATATGGTTCAACCTGTTGAAATTGTGTGGTCAAATGTATTAACTTGTCCGAGCAGTAATCATTATTTTGAGAATAGTGAAAGTCGGGGTATTTTTGTGGCTTATAATGAAAGTGAGTCTAGCTGGAATAATGCGGTAATTCCAGAACAAATTTCTGAAAGTAGTGCCGATACTAATACTAGTGGTTTAGAAAATAAACTAACCGGAACTTCTATTAATTCTATACCCGATATTTTAGATGATATTCACACATCTGTTAATGAAGAAAATTTAGTAGATAACGAAGTATGTGTTACGGAAGTTAGTGAATACTTATTAGTTGACGACAATAAAAATTCTTTAAACGATATTAGGAACTCGCTAGGTAATGATGATATTATTTCAAGTTCCCAGCCGAATGGGGATACTGTATAGGTCAGGTTGATAATATGGTCTTAAATAAAGTACATGAAAATCAGACTGAGAATCAGGATGAAAAGTTGACGCAGAGTTATACTGTAAGTAGTTTAGCTGATGCTTCGGAAGTTATAGACGTAGTTTGCATTAAAACGCACGAGTACGAAAAGCTTAATCTTCCTAAAACTGAAGCAGTGTTAAAGAATTTAAATGATAGCGATTCTGAAGAAGTAAGTTTCAAAGAGACTTTTTCGTCAAAAGGGGAAAAAACTAAGGTTAGGAGTGATAAAAAACGAGAAAAAACGCCTTCAGGTTCCAGCATTAAAACTGCTAATACTGAAGAAATTAAGTCGGTAAACAATAGGTCGTATAAGCACCAATACGAAAAACAGAGTCAGGTTGTTGAAAAATATGACACAAGCAAAAGTACGAAGAAAAGTAAAGTGTGCACTATAAAACCTCCATCAAAGGATGAACGTGGCACACATAAGGTACAAAAGGTTATCAAAAGGAAGAATTACAATTCTAAAGGTCCTTTGCATAAGTACAGGAAGCAGAAGATATCAGCCGCACAGCAAGTTTGGCCTCCTCCCAAGAGACCTCCTGTCCATCGTCAAGCGGGACCAGCGCCTCAGGACCAACGACCTGCTGCACGAAGGATGCCCACACGGTCAACGAACCCCTTTACTAGGTCTGCGACCATCAAGAGAGGTTCCACGGAATGGACAGACTGGTGCAGGGAAGTTGCCGCTTTCATGAACAAGTCTGGGCGCAGTTGGCCAGCCTAGTATCCGCAACTCTGCTAATCCACTGTTTGATGGTGTCACCTGGACCCTTCGGGGTTAGTTTTGTAAAATGGGAGTGGCGTTTTTTCCCCACACAACGTGTGGAAGGTTTTTTTGGCTTTGCCACCCATTATGTAAAAAGTCAGACCAGTCCGCGTTTTCAATTAGTTAACTGAAGCCGTTCAGACCTCAGTTACCTAATTTTTTTTTCGAGGGAGGCCAGTGTAAGGTATACACAAGATTTGATTCACAAGAATCGAACTATTGAGTGAATGAATTAAAGAAGCTGCTTGAGATATGCTAATTTCGGCATACGCGCTTGGTATAAATACCAAGCAGCTTAATTAAAAGAAGGTTTTGTTAAGGTTGATAGATAAGCGAGTTAAGGGAGCTACGAGGAAAGCAGATCCAGGTGCTATCCTGCGCTAGTGCTTAGGGGGCCCAAAGTTTACGTGGCAGTACTGCTGGTTTGACTCTCTGCTGGTTTGTGAGTATTTGCAATGTGTATTTCTATTGAATGTTAATATATATTCCGTAGAAGTAGTACGTATGCTTATTGCTGTAAAAGCAAATTCTATATGTGCAACGAATTCAATAAACATTGTTTCATGTATAAACTGTGTTTGTATCAAATTCATTTAGAGTGCCACTTCAAATTATATACACCCAAGTCTGGGTAGAAGTGAGCTATTCTCTACACACTTTTGAAGTGATGTTGAATCACTTTTGAAGTTTGTTTCTTAAGTGCTCTGGGAATGAGTCACACTGCTACAACGGTATCCGACCGAACCATAATCTATCATGAATTGTGGTACAAATTTTAGAGTACTTTAAGAGGTCAAAATGCAGAGAGCACGCCCAGACGGGCGGAACTAAGTTCAAATATATGGGTTTGGGTGGAAAATTAATTTTTCTTTGTCTTTTTTAAAAATATATGAAATTTTTAATTATGAAGCATTTCTTTTGTGTTATGAAACTTCAATAAATAATTTGGCTACTTTTCTTTCCATAATTCATTTCCACAGAATTGCTTCCGTAGTAACTTTTATCATTTCTCATTATGGAGTATATATTCCGCCACTAGGAATTTTTGAGTGTTTCATAGTTTTCCAAAGATAAGCAGAAAATATTGGCAGGTGTCTATCCATTTCGGGTATAATTAATAATAAATTAATCATACATGTAATATGTGATCAATATGCTTGTGGAAGATATTTGAAGTTGGGGAAAAGTATTTATTGCAAAGATTAGGAATTTTTTTAGCTGTGTTGTAGTTCTCCAAAAGACACTCACCCGTTATTTCTGCATCAGACATATTGACAAAATTTAAGAAATGTTAATCTCTTATCTATCTCAATTTGTTTGAACAACAGGATTTAATCATGGAATTTAAACATCTTCAGGCATAAAATTCTCATTTGCTCATATTTGTATTCTTCCGTGAATGTGAAGCTATTGCTAAATAAATCTGAGGGAACAAAGGGGTAAAAAAGTTTTATTTAACCTTTTTGAGTATTTGCTATCGCGCCACTTTTAAAAACCCTTTCAAAGACTCCGAGAATAACTTTTATTGTTTCAGCTTAGCAGGTACTTCTCGTTTTGCAATAATGTGATTGCAAATATGAAAGTGGTTTAATAATTTTCAAACTCTACTCCAACAGAGGTAATATTTCATTTTTTTTCATTTTAGCACTACTTAACTGCTTAATCGAAGGCTCACTCTTACGAATCAGAAAATCCTTAAACAAAATTAAATATTTACAAAAGATTCTGAAATCTAATGAACACTTCTTCACTTCAAAAAAAATCAAAAGGATGGCTATGTGTTTCGAATTAGTTAATAGTTCATCATAAGGCTGAGGAGCATTGAGTGCTGTTGTAATGAACACTGCGCAAATGCTCATTCCGACAATCAGTCACAACACACCAATAGCCTGATGATAAACTATTAATTTATCCGAAACATGTAGCTATCCTTTTTGATTTATTGTATATAATGGATTGATTGGGGTTATTAATTATGATACCCAATGATATGATTGACATATGTCGAATTAAGTACTGCGTTGTGATTTTTTTTACAAATCATTACAGACCATCTGATTGATAGTATAATGGATACATTTATTAATTGGAATTATGTAAAGCATATTTATACATTATGTTATTACAAATAATCTCTTCATTTACATTTTCATTCAATATCATTATAACCCTTTTCATTTTTTTACTTCCTACAATACAATTATCACTCTTGTAATTTCTTATCAATTATTAAACCTTTACTACAATATTTTCTCATTTAATGGATTTTATAACCCGTTCATCAACTCATAATAAAATCATATATTAACACTTATTCGTTTAAATACCATTGACCTTCATTAATCAGTTTGAAATCATTATTCAACATTATATCAATTGCTAACAAAAAGATCTATCGTATATACATTCGGAATATATGGTGTATGAATGAGAAATCGCGATGGCACACGTTTAAAACAAGTGATCAATACGGAGCACAAATGAATCATACCTCCATTGACGAACTCTCACGAAGTCAATTTAATGCGCTGGCACTGTCTGGGAATTGGTCTTTCAACTCGCTCTCCTTTGATGAACTCGTTCTGCAGTACATCAGATGCACTCGCGTTGTCTTGGAATCCTCCTTTCAAACCCGTTTTATGGTTGAGGCACGCTTCCAGGGTCCGTACATTCAGCTTGTAGCATACGGTAGGTCATACTGCTCAGGCGATTCGATTCTTGGGATGGGGCACTCTGCTTCCACTTGGTCGGCCGGCTATATTCTTTCATAGAATCAGCTAATCTCGATGTTAGTCACTGCCTAGTATTTACGCTTTGGGGACATCGGTGCAAATAAAGCGTCAAGCTATATTCATTTATAATACGCTGGCTAAGTTTCATCTCGAGCTTTCTCGTTCTAAGTTAACCCGTCGGGTCATGCCTTTAACTACGGGCTAGGTGTTCGTCCTTGCTGCTCCTCGGTCGTAATAGCTTTTTAGGATCACCGCATCATCTGATCTGCTCTCTTTTTTTTCTATTTCCTTCATTAATATCTCTTACTTCCCCTCGTTATTCCTTCTTCGCTTTGATACGCCTTTCTTCGCCATTGGCTCTCAAAATCCTTCTCCTTCTTTCATTGGTTTAATTATGTTTTTGGGGGACCTTTCTTTCTCCGCCTATCCGTACATCTTCCTCCGTTCCCACGGCTCTTTCCCCGTGTTCCAGGAACTACATCTGTTTTCGGTTCACCTTGTTTTTTGGCTAAGTCATATATTCTCCCCATCTGCAATCTCTTTTCTGTGCTGTACCTTTTCTACCATTAATTGCTTCTCCACCTAGACTTCACACCTTGCGGCGTCTCATTTCATCCCATAATTGCCTTTTCACGTCTTACTTCTTTAGAATCTAGCTAAGTCCATCGCTTATTCATCTACTGTGTTCATCAATCCTCATTGCAGTCTTCCCCGTATATTTATCCCCTTAAACTTCGTTTGTTCGCGCTTGCCTCTTTATATTTCATTATTTTCCTTCTCTAATTTATTTCAAATGTTACGCTTACTTCCCCGTAACATTGTAGAACTTAAAAGGTGTTCATCACGTATTTGTTATTCACAAGTTTCCTGTGAGTCATAAAGACCAATTCAAGTTAGATGGAATATTATAATTGCAATTTAGGGGAGATACAGGTAGTATTCAGAAAATAATACACTAATGATTTCTATCACCAATTCTTAACCATGACTTTACTCTTAGTATTGCTTTGAAACACACTGCCACTGTCACATTTCTCCTCTGGAATCGGGTAGTGATGGCACATCTTCTGAAGTGAAGGCAATTTCTTCATCTCACAAGTCATTCGACCTCTAAGTCATAAAACGTGACATACAGGTTTTATGACGTTCCATGTCATTTCTGTACATGGAACTCGAAACAGTTCCATGTACTCTTGGTTGAAATCCCAATCTCCTCACTTACACAATCATGTGAAGACTCTTTCTGAAGACGAATCTGAACGCTTGTAAAGGCCACCAGCCAAAAATGGGGAATGAAGCAATGCGTCTGGAGTTCAATACCAGCATCTACGAGTAAGCCTCCAAACTATGGCAGTGGGGTTGGAGAGTTTCATATTATAAATATGATCACTCATCATGTTTCCGCCATTTCACCCATTATTTATTAGCTGTGCTCCAACAAGATGTTGATTAAAAACACCAGCAAACACAGGGTAGTCTTCGCAAAAATATGTCCTATTTAATTTTCTCTGGGGATGTCAGATATTGTTTCTATGATTAGTTTTTGCTCTAAGTTTTCTAACGATCCTCCAATGTTTTACCAACCGGTCGAACGTCACAGTAACATCGGCGTAACGCCTCAAAACCTCAAGGCCGCTATTTTTTTTAAATGAACAATGTAGTGCAAGAAAGTGTTCTTGCAAAGGACTTCCATAAGTCTATATTAACTTTATCTTTTCTAAATTTGGAAGGCAAAAAAAATTCTCTCATGACTAGTTGGAATACTTCAAGGCATTTGCGAAATTTTTTTCACTAGTAGCAACAGAACGTGAAAGTACCAGTGAGGTTAATTTTTATGAAACCTAGCCTGGAGATCACCAGGGGCTTTTAAAGCTTGGTTTGTTCGGAAATTTTAGACTCAGTATAGTCAACAGCATGTTTCTTCAGCGCATCATTCTAACAGTGTTTCTTCGATCATGAGAACTCCGAGCACGGATATAGTTTCCTCTCATAAGGCACTAGTGCAAATATTTTCGTTGGCGGTGATTGCTTTCACTTCTTATAAACTGTTCGTAACTTATTTTTCTCTGTAACTAGACGCTGCGTGACCAGCATGGTCACTTTTAGTTTTATATTTTCTTTTGCAAAACAACTCAACTGAAAGTAACATATGTAAGGAATGTTACCATTGCCTGTCATCATAAATATACGTTGTTAAGGGGGTATACTCTATAAGGCTGATTCTAAAACATCGTGATTAAAAAATGTGAATTTCCATTACTTCAGAACAGAGTTAAAAAGACTGAGAAACCCAACACCAATGATTTTAAAAATTACATCTCTCTATATATGTACTATTTTTGAAAATTAAGATATTCACACTTTATCATTACATCAAATAAGAAATTGTTGGGGAAAATATTTTTCACTTAAAAAATGGAGTAAAAATTCAACAAGTACCAAAATATAGTGTGGATTACATCACTCTCTGTATGTACTATTAATAAATTTGTAATAAATTTGTACTAGTAATAAATTTGAAGCACTTATTCTATACGCAAACCTGAATATTTTTGAAGTGCTGTTGTGTACCTAGGAAACATATGCAAGACTTAACAACAGGTTGCTTTCGAATTTCCGAATTTGTCGATGCTCAGAGTCTACTTTGGACGTGGTCTAAATTAAGATATCTAAATTTCAAAAATGTTTCAGTGAAAAAAATTTTTCCTACAAAGTTTCGTTCATGGGAAAAACTCAGTAAATTCCATGTAATTTTTGTATTTTCAAATTCTTAAATTATACGGGCATATCTTACATAATTTATAAGTTTATTTTAAAATTTTCCTTAATAATTCTACATACTTTCATTGTTTAAGAACCCTGTACCATGTTATTACACACATTTGAAAAGCACTGAAAGCATAATTAAACACAATCTTTTGTGTAAAATATTAAAAATCCAAACACTGTCTTACTAAACTGTTACTTTAAGGAAAACTGAACAAAGGATATTGTTCGGTGTTAAATTACATGGGCGCTACTGAAGGTGAAATTTACACTATGATGACAAAAAAAAATCTCTTTTCTTTCTAATAAGTTTATGTATAAAAATATTCGTATTGAGTGTAGTTAAAGTAAATATAATTATTTTCTTTTTAAGGAAAATGTTTTAAGTATGTCCCTCTCTACTAAAAATTTTTTAATCCTCCTGCAATTCCAATATTACTTTTCCAGAATATCTTATTTTTATAGAACAATAAATGTTCCAGTCTTTCAAAACTAGGCCAGAATTACAAGCAAGTTAAATTATTTAAATGGAATCTGACTTTTTGTCTTCGTCTCGGATGATGTCTGGTTCTAAGATATAAAGTATGGATATAATTGAAGTACGCTTTTAAAGTATTGATTCAATATTTCATTCTTTAAACCTTAAATCAAAGGTAGGTTTAACTGAAATATTCTTATAAATTTATATCTCAGCGTTCTGATTGCTGATTATAGTGACTTTCAACTATAACACTATATATAATACATGAAGTCGGTACAACAATATAAAAGAATATGTACAATGTTTACGGATACGTAATTTTCGTACTTACGAAATAGATGCGAATAAATGCGATAATGGCCGATATGAGCGAATAAATGCGAAAGTTTTTTTTTTACTACTGTTCAGTGAAAACTGTGTGAAAAACGACTTTTTAAGCGAAATTAGGTAATAATAGTAATAATTTATTAACATAATTGCTTATCTAAGACTATCCACAGTGTATAACTGAGAGATATCACTGTCGAAATTTGCTTATTACTTATTGCTCAAGACTTAAGGAAGAGAATGTGGAGACTACTACAATGTTAGCTTTTAAGTAAGTATTTTGATACTTACTTACTTGACCAAGTAAAAAAATTGTGATTTTTTTTTTTTAAAATGCGAAAATTTTCAATCTATATATATATATATATATATATATATATATATATATATGTGTGTGTGTGTGTGTGTAGGTATGTATGTAAGTATCTATTGCGAATAAATGAAAAATTTTGTATATTGTAATTTTTATTGCGAAATTTACGTACCCCTGACAACACTGTTGTGACATCATGCTTTTACGGGGGTGCGTTCTCACACCCCACGGACCAGCTGCAAATTTTTGGGGAATACCATTTTCCAGTTCCCACCGTTTTTAAACACGTGCAGAGTTTTGGCCTGAAAGTTAATCCCAGGCATAGCGGTTTCTCTAACAAGTTGCGGGGGTAACTGTTTGGAAAAACAGAAAACGTCTCCCATCACCGCCGTAAAGCTGTCTTTCCTAGCGATAGCTCTATGCGACTTTGTCACTGGAATGAAATAAAGTTTCGGCGTTAAGAAGACCTGTCAGCCGATAATCTGCCGGCCCTCACGGTTGTGGGAAAACTATTTCTAAGAAGACGGCCACCCCGAGTTTCAAGCCGAGAGGGAGAGAGTTAGAGAATTTGAGAGATTTTGGCATGTAACATCCAGCCCGAACAGACGTGCTTTTTAGGAGCTCTTGTTTGAGACCATGGGTCCCGGAGCCTGTATTGTGAATCTGCACTTAAATTAACTAATTATGTTGTACGCTTTTATGTTAATTTTTCTTTGTAAATAAATTTCATTGTTAAGTTTCTGTTTAAGAATTGGCCTTTCCACTATAATTAGGACTCTGTCTTTCTCAGTCATAGATTCAGAAATAGTAATTTTAATAATGCCTCAGATAATTGCTTTAACTACCTATCGTGACGCCACACTGTAAAGGACTTCAATGTTTCTTGATATTTAAACCTCTAAATATTAAAACTAGTGCAATTTTTTAAACTAAAATATTGATTATTAGCATTTAATATATAATTTTAAATATAATAGTTAAATATTTCTTAAATTATATCAATTATTTTCTGAAATTAAATATATGTTGATTGTTTTATCGATATGCAGCGATTGTTTTTATAACTAGTTATTTGCGTATCCATTAATATCAAACTAAATTATCACTTTTGAATGGGTAAATACGATGTTTTATGGTATTATACGGAAGTGTTACAATATATATATATATATATGTATGTATATATATATATATATATATATATATATATATATATATATATATATATATATATATATATATATATATATATATATATATATATATATATATTAATTACGCAAAAGCATGTTTAACATTTTTTTATCATATTATTGTAACACTTCCGTATAATACCATCTCAGTGAAGCATCGTATTTACCCATTCAAACGTGATAGCTTAGTTTAATATATATATATATATATATATATATATATATATATATATGTAGACCGGAATTTGCCACCATACCTCACCCTGATCTGCAGAATGGAACTGGCCCTCCAAACGTTAACTGAAGCGACCTCTACCGACTGCTATGACTATAAATACGGTAGTCTAACTGCATGCAAGGATATGTGATATGAGATGTGATAGAGATCTCGAGGCGATACAAGGCGACGTGTTAACTTTTAATTCCTGAACACGTTTTAAATTTTTAATTCTTAATGTGTGTAATTTTAATTCTATGTAACTTTTTATTCTTAATGTTTGTGTTTCGTGATTAAATGTAATTAAATGTCAGCTGCGTTGTACTTCCCTACTATTCACCATCGACATTCTGACCGCCCACACACACACACACACACACACACACACACACACACATATATATATATATATATATATATGTGTGTGTGTGTGTGTGCTCTGCCCTCAAGTAACTGAAATAAAAAAAATCTTTTAAATGTTTTGCAGATGGCATTTTAATTCTCATATTTTTTGCCACATTTTTTATAATCTCACAAATAAAGTTAAATCAACATTAAGACTTACAGGTGCGCGGTGGCCCGGATGGCAAAGGCGTCGAGCCATGTGATTTGAGGGTTGTGGGTTCGAAGCCGGTCACTGATAAAAATCAACCGCCGTGTTCACTAATGGTGGCCGGGGCACGTAAAATACGGCATGGTTGCAATGTCCTCGAAGTTCTCAAATTACCTCTGGGGGTGCTGGGTCAGATGGTCTGGTCCCGTCACTTGACTCGGTTCAAAATTCGTGGACCATCAAACGGCTGCAGTGTGGACCCACCCCCTGTGGTGCACCCGGGGCAACGCTTGCGGCGAAGTGGTCTCCCCCCGGAGAAGAGCATAGGCTCTGTTCTCCCAACCATTAAAAAAAAATTAAGACTTGGATAAAAAACAGTTGATTTCCTCATTCCTTTATAAAAAAAAAGCTGTTTTCTATGCACAGTAAGGAGTTATCTTCTTTGTTATCAGGTATAAAGTATGCCATTTTTTTAAAAAATATTTCTTAGGGACCCCAACCCCACTTTGTGAAAGTCATAATTCTTGATAAACTTCAGTCTCATACTTGTTCATTAATCTAAGTCAATTCTATTAGAGTTACTACATGTCTGTTCTATTCTGACATGTTTAACAATATCCATTATCAACATATAATTAACAAGAAAACCATTTATGTTACTTACAGAAATTGTTGAAAATATTTATATTAGAAAGTATGAATTATTGTGTGAATTGGTGTATTTTTTATTACCATCACCGTCATCTACCTCTTTTCAAACTACTTTTGGATTCCAACGACAACTATATTATTATTGAGAACACATTAAAATTTTCATATCGTCCTGATATTTTTCTCCATTAAAGTAACGAAAAAGAATGGTGCATTTTCCAATTCCTGTTGCATCAACAACCTGCTCATTTCAACTTCTTAAGATGATTATTATAAAGCAGGAGGAAGAAAAAATTCCTGTTTAAAAGTTTAAATATCAATACCATGGACACTCAAATTATTTAAATGAGTACAGACACACACACACATACATACTACATACATACCGAAGATGTAAGGCACTCAACCAAGGTTCTTTGTAAGTCTAGACTTAAATAAGCCAATCTCAGACAAATATGTGAGGTATTTATTTATAAACTGAAAACCAAAGTTTCAGAGTCTTCTCTAACCCAACTTTATAACGATGCAGTTTTATTCACAGGCTTTAAATGTACAAAACAATTCCATCTCAATCAATTGTGCCAAATCTCTCGACTGCCACGTACAGTCTAACCTTTACTAAATAGCTCCCAGAATGATAGCTATAAATTTCTACCACGCGAACAGTTCGTTTCGTGCATCAGGAGGTTATATTCAAAAACTCAGGATATCTACGTTCCTATAATGCATGAGAATGTTTACACAGACACCCTGTGACATCCCATGTCCGAATGTTTAGCAAATAAAATTAGTTTGTTATTCAGATGTTGAACCAAGAAACATTTCTTTTCTGGACGTATAAAAGTTAAAGTCTGTGCTACTCAGATCCACCCTGCTCTTAGGAATGGGTCAAATAAATTAATGAAATCTATCGCTGACATTTTTTATGATTTAGTGTCTATCTGTACTTCAATTTTTTTTACTACCACTACATCCCCCTCCAAACTTTTCCATGATGTCAATGTCTACGGTAAATCTTCAAAACTGCTTCAACACATAGTTAATATTGATTATAATAATCGTTTCATAATGGCCTTTATCGGTATAAAGGCTTCAGCTCTGGTCCATTACGAGAGTCTCCCGCTTTATTAAAGAAGTGATTAATAATGATTTATTTTTAGAAGCTTGATCAATAAAGCAAGTCAGCAATAACCTGATTAAAAAACTCGTTTGTCACTTTTCATATTTTGCCCTAATTTCTTTCGGCTCAGGTTAATTGAAAGCAGGGATTTTTTCTGGTTTAAAATAAATGCCTGGACGTCAACATAAGCACTTTTATAACAGAATAATAATTTTTATACTTTTTGTACCAAACATGAATTAGATATAATGATTAATAAAAACTGATACACTGTGTCTGTTCAGAGTTAATTGAATTAAGTCCTAAATCTTGAAAAACATCATTTTTTTCACCTTCTGATATTTCTTTAAAAAAATCTTTTTGTAGTCTCGACAAATAAATTTATGTATTTTAGTTTTTAATTGCATGAATTTATGATATATGATATATTACATACGTATATAGAGGTTTTTAATAGAAAAAAAACAGACAAATAACTAAATTTACTACACATATTTTAATATATCTGTGTGGTTCTAAAAATAAATCATTATTACGAGAGTACCGTTTAAGTTTATTGAGTGAATTTAATATCCCCACAATAATTTAACTATATTTAATAATGATTCCTAGGCTAAATAATTATTTAATTTATTATATTGACTCTAAATAGCTAATTTTATTTTAAACAGCTGCACAGAGAAGTATATATATTATATATTTAGTGAGAGAGGCATAGTTATATTAGAATCCATCAGTAAATACATTACATATATTGTCTTACCATATGAAAGCAGATACTCTTAATTAAAAAAATTCTCATTCCGTGGATTTCATTAATAATTGATTTGGAATTTAATTTCCTCTTCAAGCAGAGAGAACTTTAAATAATGAGAAAATAATTCTTTACTGTGTTCACGATTAATTAAACAAGCGTGTAATTAACGAAGCCTGTGTGTAATAGGTTGTCTGGCATGCAATTACAACCAGTTTTTGAGACGAAATAATCCGAGAGTGGTTTTTAAGCACAAAGTATGCGGATAAGTTAATTAAACAGCTTAATGGTACCTTGGATGTATTGTTGAAAGGTATGCCACAAAGGGGCTTTAATGTGCATATATTGATGATTCCTCAATCATGGTAACGTTATTAGCTTTTTTACACTGAAATATATGATTTTATACATTTTTAGATGAAGATCTGTCATTTAGAAATTTAAATTAAGTATTCTAACACATGACCCTAATTAATATTTTAATATCAGCGGATATGAACTGCTTGTAATATCTTAACTTAATGAAAACACCTTGTTACCGAATTATTAAAATAATTAATTTAAATTATTTGTAAAATAATTGAAATTTTCTCTATCAGACAGCTGTTGCTTCCAATGACCCCTGACTGAAATATGCCGGACCAGGTCCTTACAGGCTAGCGGTCTAAGGGGCGTGGCTCTGGTTTATAAAGGCACCACAAGGGTCAGAGTCCAATGCAGCCAGGTGCCACCTCAATTTTGACCGAGCATCCCCAGAGGCGACATCTGGGGAATCGTACCCTCACCCACACTCTCTGACATCATAGAGGGACTTTTCGGACTCTCAAAAGTACTGATTCAACATGCCCATATCCAGGTTAAATTGTTGTACTTTTCATCTTAATTGTGACAATCTTCCTCAGTGGTAAAGAGTGAATGTAAAAGTTGTGTAGTATGAAGGACTTGATAAAATTAGATAGCTGTGTGTTATCAGGTTGTATGTAACTGAGATTGAATTTTAAAGATCGCACATGACCGGATCCTTAAAATTCAACGAATAATCCATGACATGAGAATGAAAATCTATTTTATATAGAAACATTCTTGGTCTTCACACTTACTTAAAATATATAATGAAATACCGATATTTTGGCTATAATTCAGCTAAATTCTGCAACTGTAATAAAAGATCCACCACTCTGAATCCCGCTAGCTTTTGAATATGATTAAACAAGTTACGTTTTCAAAGATAGTGGCAGACTAAAAATCATTCCGTTGTTTGTTGTTGTTGTTACTAATGCCTCCTGGCTGAATAATTTCTTACCAGGTCCATGGGTCCGCAGGGCTATGAAATGTGGCTTCGGTTTAGCACATAAGGTTTTGGCATTACAAGGATCGGAGGCCGATTTTTAGCCCGGTGACACTTAATTTTAACCAAGCTACCCCGGGGAGATCTGGTGGGCACGTACCCTTCTCTCGCCCTACAAATAACGGAGGAACATTTGGCCTACAAATTTAACGTGCACATGTCCAACTCAGACATATAAAAGTCATTTTTATGTATTTATAAAGGAATTAGAGGGCCGTGCACCCAGCGTCCCGGCCTCCATCCCCCACAAAAGGGATTTGGCACACTTGGAATTTAGGCTGTTTAAGCACGAAACGAAAAATATTTAAGCATTTTTTTCCTTTTACTTTTTCTTCCACAAGCGTTATTTGTATTTCGTAAACAGAGAAAAAAACCAAAACGCTTCTTAAAAATTTTTCCAGATTTTATCTTGTATTTTTATATATAGACAGTATGTATGATTCTCGAGATTGTACATTTATTAAAGATAATGTTATATATATATATATATATATATATATATATATATATATATATATATATAACATATTCAGAAACGTATTCAAGTCACAAATAAATATATTTTAAAAGTGAATACTTTATTTATTTGCCATAAATAAATTTGTATTCATTCAAAATTATTTTGATAAAAAGTAAAGAATAAATATAAAATTTGTTCAAATTGTTCTAAAAAAACTTTCGCCAAAATATTTTAAAATGGAGTTTCCTGCATTTTCCTTTGAAAAATCAAAGCATCGCAAAATTCGTAAGAATATGTTAATAGAACTAAAACACCAAGATCTGTTATAGGAGATTGATTTTTCTCCATTTCTAAGAAAAATTAGATTTCTAAGAATCGGAAATAAGCATCAAGGGAAATGAAGGAAGAAGAAATAGTAAGATTTTAAATTCAGCTGAGCTAAAAAAAAATTGAGGCATCATGTTTTACTTCAGAGATTCTTGAATTAGTGGAAATGAAAAACTTTATCCAATATATACTACAGACGCCCACAGAAAAGAAGGTTGATCCACAACCGTTTTAGAGACGTAAAAAACATTTATTTTTTTATCTAGTATTGAAAATAGATATTATTCGAAATAAAAATGATTTTACTTTCGAAAGGTTTTTAAAAGATTTAGAAAATAATATTAATTTTTATTGAGATTCAAGTTTTTTTAAATGAAGATTTTTCCCTTTCATCCATGGATTGCTTTCAATACTTTGGGCATAAAAGCTCAAGATAAAATTTTTCAAATTTATGGGAAATTAACATCTAAATAAAGATTTTATTTGAATAATATTGCTTGTTTTACTAGGTTGTAGCTCCTATAAGCTACCAATAATACTTTCATTCGCTATCATTCATGTTTTAAATATTTTGGGGGGAAAGTTTTCTACCCGGAAAGATTTAAACTTTGTGTATAAGAAAGCATTGCTTATGAAATACAAATCAGTCAGTAAGAGGTAACAAACCGGATTTTGAAAAAAATACTCATGGCAGCTCTTTCAAATCACAATCTACTTTCTTAGAACAATCGTAAATAAAGTAATTTTCTTCCTAAGTCAGGGGAAATGTTTAGTAAGGTTTTTTAACATTACGAGAGTGCAAACATTCCGAAATATAAAATTAAGTAATATTTTTTACAGTGTTTATACCTAATGGTTTTGCGTGTATTATACTTTATCCGTCCATGTGTTATAGTATATGTGCATTATAAGCGTAATTTTCTAAATATAACTAAGAGGAGCAAGGACTTTTTTATAGAATGGGAAATGAAGGAATATATTTATTCTCTAGAAATTAAATGCTATGTAGCTAACTAAAAATGCCCTTGTTAATGAGTCAAACCACACTCTCATTTTGTTCTACAATTTCGGCAAAAAATTATCTTATCCCATCCTGAGGACCTCAGTTCTTGTAAGAAACGCGATTGCCGATAGAACTACCATGCAATGATAATTAAAAGCAGAACTTTATATACATTATTTAATTAATGCTAGGGGAGCATTTAAAGAAATGTGAAAGGAAAATCTAGTCTCTACTTTTCTCTTAAGTAACAATATGAGCTTCAAAACCACCTGATATGAACCATTTATTCAGTTATTTAATAGCTTCGTGATTTTTAATCATAATCCTGCAACGGAACTAAGAGGCTTGACGATACAAAAAAGTAAGTTTTCGTACAATTTTCAGATTCTCCCAGTTCTTGTAAATGTGACACTTAAATTGCAGTGCACTGAAAATCGTCGACTTTGGTTATATGTCTCTGACATGTAAAATGCCCAGATCTTCTCAGTGCTTCCAAATGTGACACTTAAATTGTAATGTCCTGGAAATCATCGTCTTTCGTTGTGTTTCGCTGTCATGTAAAGTGAAATATTACTGAGATGGAAATATTTAAAACAAAACAACTCAACGCCATTAGTTTTGTTTGTTCTTTCTTTTTTGTTTGTTTTTTCCAAAGAAATATTATGTATTTTTTCTGATACACTGAGGAGGCAGAAAAACTGGTACACCTGCCTAATATCGTGTAAGGCCCCAACAATCACACAGAAGTTCTGCAACACGACGTGAAAAGGACTCGAATAATATCTGAAGGTGTCCTGGAGGCAATTTCCACCATGAATCCTGCAGTCCACAATTCCCAGTCCACATATCCATAGGAGTGCGAGGGGTTGGAGATTTCTACTGAAGAGAACGTTGCAAGGCATCCCATATATGCTCAATAATGTTCATGTCCGTGTATTTAGGTGGACAGTGGAAGTGTCTAAAGTAATACTGTAGCCACTTGGTAGCAAGTCTCGACGTGTGGGGTACGGTATTATCCTGTTGGAATTATCCAAATCCGTCGAAATGCACAATGGACATGCATGGATGTAGACGATCGAAAAGGACACTTATGTACCCGTCACCTGTCAGATTCGTTTCTAGACGTATAAGGAGTCCAATATCACACCCAATGCACACGCCCCATACCATCACAGAGGCTCCACCATCTTGTAATTCCCCTGTTGACATGTAAGTTCCATGGATTCATGAGGTTCTCCATACCTGTACACGCCCATTTTCCGGATACAATTGGAAACGAGACTCGTCAGACCAAGCAACACGTTTCCAGTCATCAACAGTTCAAAGGAGAGGTTGGCGAGCCCAGACGAGGCGTAAAGCTTTGTTCCGTGCAGTCACAAATGGTACACGAGTGGGTCTGCGGCTCCGAAATCCCATATCAATGATGGTTCGTTGAACAGTTCGCACGTTGATTCTTTTTGATGTTCCAACATTGAAATCCGTAGCAATTTGAGGAAGTGTTGCACGTCTATCTCATTTAAGGATTCTCGTCAGCCGTTGACGATCTCTTTTTTTCAAAGTATTTTTCTAGCCGTACCGCGGTCGAAGATTTGATGTTTTTCCGGATACCTGATATTCACGGCACACTCGTGAAATGGTCATGCGTGAAAATCCAAATTACATCGCTACCTCGGAGATGCTATGTCCCACCTCTTGTGCGCTGACTATAACGCCACGTTCAAAGCCTCATAAATCGTGATAACCTGCAATTGTAGCCGCGGGAACCGATCTAACAGTTAAGCCAGACACCTGTTGTCTTATATAAGCGCTGCCGACCGGATGGCGTTACGCTGATTGGTTGCATATCTCCGTTATTTGCATACGTACGCCTGTGTCAGTTTCTTGGCTCTTCAGTGTTGTTTATTAAGTTATATATATATATATATATATATATATATATATATATATATATATATATATATATATATATATATATATATAAATGACATATTTTGGGGGAATTACATCATGAGTTTGAAAAGTTGTTCCATATTTCTTTCTTTTGATTGGAGTTATCTTCCAAAGAAAGTTATTTTCTTAAGCTATAAATTGCCTAATAATGCCTATATATCCGTTGAACTGCTGTTAAAATTTAAACATTCCAAAAAACCATAGCCTGATATTTATATTAATATTTATATCATTAATATTTGTTTCACCTCTGAACATGACTGCAGATTTTCTGATTCATTCTTTCATCCCTAATATAAATAGCCCAAAAAGACTTATTTAAAATTTCTAATCATTTTTAGTTGTCATAAATTTTTAAAAATCACATGTTACTATTAACTATGATAAAATTTTTATCTAAAGTGGTGGGGATATTATATGGTAGGGATATTTAATTGAAAAAGTTTTAGTGAATTCCCTTCGGCAAGTGAAGACAACTGTTCCGAGAAAGATCCTTAAAATTTAGTTTGCTCTGTTCTACTAATTAGATTGACAGTTCCTAAGTACGGAATTCTTGTTTTGGAATTTTATTAAATGGATGAAAGTGATTTTAACCCAAATACATTACTGTCCCCTTACGTTCCATCGTTATTGATTATCTGGAAGGAATTTGGGGAGCAGGTGCTTAAGATATACTGCAGTTTCTCAATCTCATTTTTTAAATGTCATCTGTAGGAAACTCTTAAACAGAAAAGCCATAAATTTGTTCAAAATGACTAATATTTTGAGCGGCTTATTTACATTTTTATGCGCAACTGATGTAAAATGAAATACAATACAAGATAGGCACTTTTTTCGATATTCGGAAAGAAATAAATCTATATTCATCAACTTTAGAGTGTTGTTTTTTCTCTTTTTCTCTCAAGATGTACGATATAGTTTTTAAAAATTTCCTTTGTACGAATGAAGCTTTTAAGTGCAAGGAAGAAAAAGAGGTTTAAGTATGATATCCATGCCCCTATATGTTAAAGCATTTCATTCTGTTAGTCGGTGAAACAAAAGCTCAGAAATGGCTTTAAATACAGAAGTTGTTGTTGTGGCTTATGCCTCCTGGCCGAAATGTATTCCAAATCAGGTCCATATAAGCTTACGGACTGAGGGGTGGTTTATAATGGCACCACAAGGGTTGGAATCCGACCTAGCCAGGTGTCACCTCAATTTCGACCGACTACCCCCAGGGGTGACATCTAGGGGATCGTACCTTCCCCACCTATTGACGACAAAGAAGGACTTTCCTGTCTGTGGATTTAACGTATCATATCCGGCCTAAACACAAAGGTATCTAATGGCGTTTTTCGGGATTCGATACAAGCACCTACAGTACGGAAAGCCAACACTCTACCACTAGGCTACCTCTTGCCAAATACAGGAGTACAAAGTATAAAAGCCATTACATTTCTAATGCTTTTAGTTCACGAAACTCTTTCAGCTACAAATGTTCCTTTAATATTTCAAAGCTTCTTTTTTAAAAGGGCTTTCATGTTAAAAGAAACAAATGAATTGAAAATACCAAATTTGATATTGTTATATGTCAATGCTTCACGCCTTGCCAGGGTTCATAGTGGGAGAACTCAGTTCAAATTTTCAAGATGCTAATAGTAAACTTTAAAAGAACAATTCAAGATTAAAATTTAAACAAATGTTTAATCATAACAACTAAAATGAACACACATTACAAATCTTAAGAACTTTCTCATCATGAAGCGGCCGTGAAACTGTAAAACTTTGGAACGAACGAACCAGAGAAAGAACACAGCAAACAGCAATGAAAACTTCCTTCTCACTTCACATCCGTTCTTCTTTTATTGCAATCAGGAAAATTATGCACAGCGCAGAAGCACCATCTTCCTCTCATGACGAACTTTACGGCACATGGAGACAACAGAGATTTTACGAATTACACTCTGCACTCGGGCAGATCCAACGACGGAGCAGATATTATCAACAGATACGTAAATGTAAAATTTTACTAAACTATAGTACATAAGGACTTTCACACAATATTTTTGATTATCTGAAATTCTGGTACTCTCAGTTTGACTGTCTAAAATTTAATACTCAGAACTACTCAATTTAAAAAGTACAGTTTTTGGAATGAGAACTGCAATATGCCCTTGTCTCTCTTCAGGTAGAAATTCATCTTCGGAAAACTCAATCTATATTTCTATACTTGCAATGCCAAAAATTAAAACATTTCAAAGTTTAAACATGAAAAGGTTTTAGTGAACTGTAGTATGTTGCTGCAATATAAAATATAGCTGAACAAAAGTGTGTTAAAGAAATGTCGATGTTTATGTCCCTAACGGCTAAAAACTCCTAATAACCTTTTAATGCAAAAGCTATCAAAGGTCTCGAACAAATGTACTAGAAGATGCAAAATGTTATCGAAACGTATCTTTAAAATTTGTAAAAAATATATGTTTCATTTTGTAAAGTGTATGTAGGTGTATGGGAACTATGATATTCATTCAAAAGTGTCTTGATATGTACTCTCATAGTTGTGGGCTGGTTAACACACTACTAAGTAAATATTTTGATACACATTATAAAGGGAATTATGATACTCATTCGAAAGGGTCTTGATATGTACTATGTTAGCTGTACTAAGAGATTTACGTTACTAAGGGATTTAAGTATACGTTACTAAGGGAATCATCATACTCATTCGAAAGGATCTTGATATGTTCTCTCTTTGTAATGTGCAGGTTAACACACTGCTAGAGAATAATTATCGAAAATGAAAATCTTCATCCAAAACATACTACACACTCCTACAGAAAGAAAGGTTGATACGCAACCATTTTTTGGACATAAACAACATTTTTTTCAAGTGACTTACAGATATTATTCAAGTGAGCATAGATATTATTCAAGATAAAAATTATTGTACTTTTATAAGATTTTTAAAACATTCTGAAAGTAAAACTAATTTTCACTGGGATTCCTGTTTATTGAAATAAAGGTTTTCCCCTTTCATGTATAATTTTCCTGCGATACTAAAATATTAAAACAAAAGTTAAAAACATTTATAGGAATGTAACATCTAAATGAAGATTTTGACTTAATAATAGTTCGTGTTTTTAGAGGCCATAGTTCCCGTAGGCTACCGATAATTTCCAATAGTTACCATCCATTTATTAAATTTATTTAAAAGTTATCTACGTATATCTGGAAGGATTTAAACTCTGAGCATAAGAAAACATTGCTAATGAAATGCAAAGCAATCAGTAATCGGTAAAAATTGAAATTTGAAAAAAATCACAACAGCTCTTCTTTAACACACTATCCTACTTTCTTGGAACAATTGTAAAGAAAATTATGTTCTTCCTAAATCAGGGAAATATACTTAGTAATTTTGTTTTTGACTTTACGAGAATGTAATCATTCAGATACATGAAATTAAGAAAAGTGGAATTTTTCTGGTCTCCTCAAGTTACTTTGAAGTATGAAATAAAATTTGCGTGACAGCGTCATATTGAGTTGTTATTATAGCACCCACAAAAGAAAAAAAAATAGTAATATAATTTTAAAAAGGTGTTGGGAGCACCTAAATTACCTCATATTATATGAAGTACAAAATTCAATCCATCATGTTCTTGCTTGGTAGTGTAGACGCTAACGATTTCAAGTTCAAATTCTTAGGCAATGAAATTATCTTAAGGGGGAAAGATAAACTGTGTGTGATAGAGAGAGAGAGAACGAAGGGAATATAATCTACAGAAAACTTTTCATTACATACAAAATTTTAGATAAAAGATTATGTATCACAACTGTGAAAGGTTTAAAGTAGTGCAAGGAAAAGAACAATTAATTTACAGAGTCAAGCATCTATAGCAGCTGGTGCGATGTTGACACAGGAGGAAATCTACTAATTTAATTTTCCATTTTTCCATGGGAAAATCAACCACAATAGTTTTTATTGTCATGCATCTTCAAGTCGATATATATATATATATATATATATATATATATGTGTGTGTGTGTGTGTGTGTGTGTGTGTGTGTGTGTGTGTGTGTGTTAGTTATATATAGTATTTTAATTTTATCTTATATTATTTCAGTTTTATTTTAAGTGAAGAGGTTCATATTCTTAAGAAATAAAATAATGAGGAAAGCAGTTTAATACTCTCAATAAAGCAAACTTCTATAATTTCAGTTCTGGAAACGAAAGTTCTTTTGAGTTTTAAAATGAGGTCAATATATTATATGATCAAAAAGGGTAAGAAAATTGATCGAACTACATGTTAAACATTTGATCGAAAAGTTTTATGACTGGAAAGTTAACTTCAATATCAGGAATATATGGTATGATTACTTTGCGGGTAAAATGAGCTTTTCTATTTGAAGTCAAGGAATCATGTATAATGCTTCGGGGAAAATTAAATAAATAACCAATTATTTTTTTAATAATAGGAGCATAGTTGAAATTGATAAATGTAATAATATTTTTTTAGTCTGCTTAAAGCAATCACTCATGAACTGTTAGTGAAATATAATAAAGTATCCTCTTAAGATCTAGTAATAAAGAAATAAAATGAATTTACCATGTTGATAAGTATATGTGACATATTCTCGAACATAATATGCACATATAGACAACTTATACCCCAGTCAAAATAGACCCGATTTTGACGAATGGCTAAAAAAAATATGAAAGTTTTGAAAATTGGTGGAGATGTTGGTTTGGGCATACTGTTGAACATACTAAAAGTCCCCACCGATCAGACTTGAGCTTTCGCCGCCATCTTGGAAAATGTGTAGACTTTTTTGGTTTTTTGCAAGTAACTTCAGAAATATTGATTTTATGTAAAAAAATTGAATGCAAAAATTGAAGAGCATTAAATTATGAACAAAAGCATCATTTACATTTTTTTGTAAGTCTAACACGAACAAAGATAATTGACTTTGAAAATAGCGAACAATCATGCACAGGACGCGGATGCGCGGGTCATCCCCATCGCGATGGGGGGGGGGGGGGATGATCCGTGTATGTGCCCCAAAAGTCTTGCATACGCACGTTTGTCAAACCTCTGGATATCAAAGCTCGAGATAAAGTTGCAGCAACATCCAATCCATTGTTATCAGGTTGTATTGTGGGGTTTGGTGGATTCTATCTTTTTATTTCATACTTAGGCTGCATTAGGTACATAATGGCTGGAAGTGGGTAAAAATAAATACTAAATTTGATGTATGCAACTACGTCAGTGGAAAAAACGTTGCCTGGCCATGCATACGCTAGAAAAATCCTAGCTTATTTATTTATCCAAACAGCTTTAGAAAAAATAAATTTTGACGCCATGTATATATCTGATTTCAAAAGCAATAATCTCCATGAGTTGTTCAGAGATTTTGCTACTGAACTACTATCACTAGAAATCATATACGGACATACTCATATACGAGACATCGAGATTAAAATGAGGAAGACTTTGAAGCAGTTGAAAGAGAATGGCCCAACTGCATCCCTCTGGGTTCAGTACTTTGAAATGGTAAAGCTTATGAAAGCTTGATCACCGTCATTTGTGCGGTGAAAGTAAACGGTTTCAATACATTAGTAAACTCGTTGTTTATTTTCTAGAGGATAGAGATTGTTAAACAAAACGACGAAGAAACGAGTAGCATTTTATCTAGAATATGAGTTAGCTCCTTTTACATTTGCTCTGTTTAATGAAGCTGGCATGCGAGAGACAACGGCATTGGCTAGGTACGACATTTTTGAAGTTCCAACAAAGACCTTAACCTCCTGAACTGCGTCAACATTGTGGACAGTGGTTTTCTCCTACACCAAGTCAAATGGGCAACACAATTAACTTTTTCGGATGTTTGCATTAAGTTAACCATATAAAAAAAGCATTATGGGACCAGCTGTGTAGTCGTTTTTAATGGCTAATTCAACACCAATAACAGTATAAAAAAATGAAAGAAAATCTACGGTCTATTGTGATAAAATCTGTAGACACAAGTTTTGATTGAAACATGCGAGTTACTGTTCAACAATAACAGTTCCTTTCAAATGAAAGCAACAAGAGCAAACTGATCAGCATGCTATCAGCTGAGCTGGAAAACAGTGGGATTCGATTCCGACAATGTAATGGCGAAGCCGACATTCTCATTGTAAATACTGCAATTAATGAAGCATGTTCTGGTAACAACATCGTTGCAATCATTGGTGAAGATGTTGACTACCTGGTTCTATTAACAGCTCTCACTCCTACAGAAAAGACATTTTCCTTGTCAAAACATGCAAAGGGAAAGCAAAGAAAAAATACATTCGTCAAATAAAATACAATCATCGGGACATACCAAAGTATCCTTTTTCTCCATGCGTTCAGTGGATACGATACTACTTCTGCAGCATTCAACAAAGGAAAGAAAAATTGTGTAAAAATGTTCCAAAGTAAAGATATGGAACACGACGTGACAGTGGTTAATAAATGCAACTCATCGCATAATGATGTTGCTTGAGCAGGAGAATGTTTTTTTCTGATCTGGTATGGAGCACATCCCAGTGAAAAGTCCCTAAATAAGTTTAGGTACAAATGCTTCACAAAATTTGTCACTAAAATAAAACCATATATTTCGTCTCTTCCCTCAACTGAAGAGACAGCCATGCGACATTCCTTTCGGTTGTATCACCAAGTGCAAAAGTGGTTTGGGAATGAGTAGAATCCTGAAGTGAGGGCTGGAAATGTCAAATGAAAACCCTCGTGCCCATCACAACTATGGATGCAGTGGCTCCCATTTCAGTTTTAAGCAAGGTATTTCACAACTGTAAGACTGATTGGAGAAAATGATGCCTGTGTCGGAAAGCAAGCATCAACTGCACAACGGCCTACAATAACTGCAATGTGGTATGTCACAATGACATACCCTATTGAAGTTATTGCACTGTAGATCATGAGGTCCCAATAAAAGGAATTGATGAATGAGGTGGTGCTAGCTCGCCCATAGACGTTCTTTTCAAGACTGACGAAGCGAACAATCCCGTATCGAAAAAAGAACGACAAGCATAAAGTAGGTAAGCTTAAAATTTTATATACAATGAAAATATGGTGGTGCATAAATCCAAGTTTATTACATTCGTTTATAAAATAAAAAATTATCAATTATCTACATACCAAAAAACATTAGTCTATTTTCTTGTGTTTAAAAATTGCCCAAATGAGGGAGAGGAGCGAATTCAAAGGAAAGCGCCTGCACCGAGACTTGGATGCTACATTCATAATCAACCCGCATTTAATAGTCAATATTTTAGTTCGTGTTGGGGTTACGGCAAAATGTATTTAATATTTTTTGTACACAATTTAATGTTTTTTAATTTTTGTATAAAACTTTATTTTACATAAAGTTAATATTTCCCAAGTAATTTAAAAAAAACACATAAAAGGCCTTCAAAATCTTTAAACAACTCATGGAAATTACTGCTTTAGAAATCAGATGTGCATGGCGTCAGAAATTATTTTTGCTAAAGCTGTTTGGATAAATAAATAAGCTAGGATTTTTCTAGCGTATGCATGGCCAGGCAACGTTTTTTCTACTGACGTAGTTGCATACATCAAATTTAGTATTTATTTTTCCCCACTTCCAGCCATTATGTACCTAATGCAGCCTAAGTATGACATAAAAAGATAGAATCCACCAAACCCCACAATACAACCTGATAACAATGGATTCGATGTTGCTGCAACTTTATCTCGAGCTTTGATATGCAGAGGTTTGACAAACGTGCGTGTGCAAGACTTTTGGGGCACATACGCGGGTCATCCCCCCATCGCGATGAGGATGACCCGCGCATCCGCGTCCTGTGCGTGATTGTTCGCTATTTTCAAAGTCAATTTTCTTTGTTCGTGTTAGACTTATGAAAAAATGTAAATGATGCTTTTGTTCATAATTTAATGTTCTTTAATTTTTGCATTCAATTTTTTTACATAAAATCAATATTTCTGAAGTTACTTGCAAAAAACCAAAAAAGTCTACACATTTTCCAAGATGGAGGCGAAAGCTCAAGTCTGATCGGTGGGGACTTTTAGTATTTTCAACAGTATGCCCAAACCAACATCTCCACCAATTTTCAAAACTTTCATATTTTTTTTGCCATAAAACCTATTTTGATTGAGCTATTAACTATATAAGAGTATAAAGAGGAAGGTTCTATTTGAAAATCTCATTTTAGTTAGTGAAAACGAAAACTTAAAGCAAATCACTTCATGGTACCAATATAAAGAAGAAAATTTGTTCAGTAAGCATTGAAATGTAGAGAGAATCGACTTCATAAACGTAGATCGATTTACAAGTAAAATGCACTTCGGGGAAATCTCTCCTGGTCCCATATTTTCCTCTATAAACGATTAACTAGATTTGACAAAGTTAGAAATCACAAAAGCAACTGTTTTATTAAAAGAATACATCACAGCATAACCCCTAGTAATATCGGTAGGTTAAGGAACTGTTAAAAAAATTCTAACCATTCGAAACCTGTGTAAGAATCTGTCTTTAGTCTCTCTTTGTATTTATTTTTCGCACAAAATCTTTTCCCTCAATGGATAAGTTAAGGTTTAGTTCCAAACACGACCGTTGCTCTTTTCCTACCCTGCGTGGACAAATTTTTCGTTTCATCTTTTATAACTTTGGTAGTATTTTATTCTATAGAAATTGAAAAAAGTAGATTTTCGAGAGAAATTGATATCGATCGTAGTACAAAGTAGGATTTTTAAACAAATTTTAAATTTTAATACACTAGAAATTGATTCTTAAAACATTACTTCATAACATTATTGAGATTAATTGTTTCATTTAATATGAAAGGCCTTACACTGCTGCAGTAAAAAATTTGTTCAATTTCATTGATACCATGTTCTGCATAGCGTTTCGGGTTAAACTTTTGGGGGATGAGAAAGGCACTTAGTGAATAAAATGAAGAACATATGCTAAACATATTTAAATCCTTTATAGAAAGCTTGCAGCGTGGAAGGAAGCTGCGTTTTTATTTACTCACTTTGATAAATTGGGTTTTGATAGTATGGATCGTATACTTCAGTAGAGCTGGTTACAGAAATTACCTTATTTTATGTTGTTTGCTAATTCAGGGTATTTTTCAAACAAGACAATCGCACATAATTCGTGAAAATTGTTGGTTTCCTTTCAATGGGAGCACCATACAGGTGAACCAACAACACCCCCTGGTGCCACCTCAATTTTGACCGATCACCCTTAGAGGCGACATCTGAAGGGGGGGTTGTACTTTCCTCCAAAGTGACCTCAAAGAAAGACTTAACAATCTACGGATTTAACGAGCCCATATCTGGCCTAGACATGAAGGTATTTAATGGCGCTTGTCCGCATTCGATCCGAGTACATACCGGTCTGGTTCTTCGCCTCGAAAACTCATATCCATAAACTGGAGGTCATCTAGAACTTGACTTTCAGACGTATTCGCCGAGCGATCCGTTATATGTCTAATGAAAACATACGAGGAGACTTCAGCATCCTTTCCTTCAAGGAAACTGCATTTAAACTCTCTAAGAATTTTTTTGATAATATTCCTAACATTCTCAATCAGATTATAGCTGAGTTTCCTGACTATGACTACTCCCACCGTGCTAACCGCAAACGCCGTCGGGTGTGTCTTCTTAAGAGCTAACTCTGTCTCTTCTATTTTGCTTACTTATTCTTATTTTTATACTCCTCCCTCTTGCATTTTTACCAACCCCCTAGAACTTTACTATAATGTCAGTGCGAATATCTTCCTCATTTTTCTTAAATAAATGTGGCGACTCTGGCCCAGTTGATGCGCGTGCGCCTTGTAATTTTTTCTACAGGGTGCGATTCCCGGCGTTTGCTTTTATTTTACTATTACTTATTTTACTTGTATTATGTTTTTACTGATAAGCGCCTATTTATGATATTTAATTACCTGCTGAGCAAATATATTTCTGATGCATACTGTTACAATTGGAGATAAAGTCCGACAGACCTTGGAGCTCCGACAAGTTGAAATACCTGAACCTGAATCGATCCGAGTACCTTTAGTACCGAAAACCAACGTGCTACCACTAGGTTATCTTATTTTATCTATTCCCCAAATGTTACTATAAGGATATCTGTTCTCTGAGACCATGTCAATTTTTTTTTATAATTTTTTTGGTGAAATCATCCAGGTTTCTGTGTTTATAGAGAAGTAACAAACTATAATTATAATATGAATTTCCTTTCTTTTTGGAGTTAAGTTTTCATCAAGAATATAATAATAAGAAAAATTCCTCAATTGTAGAATTAACATTATTTTTTGCAAAAAAAAAAATTTTATATAATTCTTCGATTCCTTTCAGTTTAGAAACCACAATTAATGTATACCAACGAAGCTTTTTAAAACTTTTATTAGTCCTCATTAATTGTAGCTCTGGGGAACCCTCAGTACTTCTTCATCGTCAGACCATTTGAGCAACAATGAAGATTCCACATAATGTTGATCTCATGTTCACTATACTTTGTTGTGTATTCTGGGATAGAAGGAAAATAGAAACATCAGAAATAAACAAATGTGAGTTTTTAAATACAAAACTGACTTCAAATGCATATTTCTCACCAAAAAAGTACCTATGAAAAATTCCTGAAAAATGCAGTATTTCATAACGTGTACTTTACAATTTCTTTCACTTTAGTGACTATATCTTTAAAAATATAACGCTTCTTCCTTTATTTGCTGACTCTAATAATGTAAGCGGCAATAGTATAACCTTTCTTTTTCAAACGTTTAAGCCCAGTTAAGGTTGTAATAATTTCACAAACTCGTTTTCCTTTCCGAAAAAAAATTCTAGCGGACATAAGTTAAAATGAGTTGTTTATCTTCATAAATAAATTGTTTGAAAGAAATGCTTTTCTAGTTTTAGATTTGAAATTTACACTGCGCTATTTTTCCTGGCGATAAAAATTGTGAAAAATAATACTTTTTTTCATTGTCACTTTCTCTGATGTTTCACTAAAATATGTGAGTCAGGTTATGATATATGACTTCGTAAGGATGGTAAAGAAATTTTAAATTAAATTTCCTCAGACGCAAATTACATCTCGGGCAACAGAAGAGGAGCTTAAAGTAAAGAGATGTAACCGAGCGCAGGAAAGAATTGAAATTAATTTCCCTTTTACGGCACAGAACTGTGGAGAAACGAAATTTTGCTCTCTAGCAACGTAATGCGTAATATATATACAGGGTGTCCATAATTAAAGTCCCTCATTCAAAAGGCTGCAAAAAATGAACCACTGGTCAGAATGACTTCAAATTTGAACTGAATATACTGGAAGAAGGGGGAAACGATTTGGCGTATTAAAAAGTTCCAAAATGTAACAATAGATGGCGCTGTAAGCGGTTCGAACTTTTTTTTTATTATGCCAAATCGTTTCCCCCTTCTTCCAGTATATTCAGTTCAAATTTGAAGTCAATCTGACCAGTGGTTCTTTTTTTTGCAGCCTTTTGAAAGTGGGATTTTAATTATGGACACCCGGTGTCCATAATTGGTGTACACCGGGAAAATACCATTCTCAAAACTCAAAAATACCATTCTCAAAACTCAAAAATACCATTCTCAAAACTCAAAAATACCACTCCAAATGATATGCAGGTCCGTACGTCCACCTATGCTGATTCCACCCCATACCATAAAACCAGCTCGTCTGTATTGTGATCTTTCACGAACGAATGTGGGGTTATTTCGAGCGCCCCTTTCCCTCCATACCAAAACACGTCGGTTGTCACACACCAGACTGAATCGGAACTCGTCTGTAAACAGCACTTGGCTCCAATCATGTTGCTCCCGATCTCGATGTTCAGCAGCCCATCTTCTTCGGGCCGCACAGTGGCGTAAGGTCAACGGAATGCAGACCATTGGCCTACGTGCATAGAGACCTCCCTGATAAAGCCTATTACGTACTGTTTGGCTGGACGCCCTTCATCCTGTTGCCAAGAGCAACTGTCTTTGCAGATGAGTATCATTGTCTGTTCTGTTTCGTTAAGCTGTTAACAGTATATACCGGTCACCGGTTGCTGTGGCACGTGGCCGACCTTGCCCTGGTCGACGTCTAACATTCCCTGTTTCTTGGAATCGATTCCACAGCCTTGCAACGACACTTCTGGCGACTCCAACAGCGAACGCGACAATACGTTGTGTTTGCCCGGATTCAAGTCTGCTTATAATACGCCATGCCATGGATTCCGGTAAATCACGTTGTTGAGACATTTTCAAGTCACCTTTTCTCAAAAAGAATAACTGGGCAATCGAATTTCACAGTTAAGGCAGTGAAACAGACGTTTCTGCAACATCCCGATTTCCGCCCTTATGTTCTTTTTCTGGTTTTTGACGTCATGAACTTTGATTTGCATATGAAGTTTTCTTCTTCTGTTTCCTGATAGACTTTAAATTATGGATGATTTATTTTATGTTTCTTATCGGTGTAAGTATTTGCGTAATTTCGTTAAAACGATGTGCTCCCCTAATTGTTTTGAGCAGTGTATGTATATATATATATATATATATATATATATATATATATATACAGAGGCTGTTCGCACATTTTTTAGACGATTTTGGTAAGCGGTAATAAAAAATCATTTGCTGCAAAAGAAATAATTCCAATTGTACTATGTTTTTAAAAGTCAAAATTATAGTCTGCGGCTTGAAAGTTTTGTTTTTATTCGAAATGGAGTTTTTAACAAAGCAGTGGTTCGAAGGCTACATTAATGCTCTTTCCGAAGAGAAATATGCATACTCCGTTATCCAAAAACGATGTGAGAGTCATGGTTTTGTGATATCTAAAGCGTCGATAGGTAATATCGTCAACAAGAAAGGAAAAAAACTGCAAATTGGAGCCTCAAGTGGGAAAAAAATTCCAAACAAGTATCCAAGGAAAAAACGGACATCTTCGACTATTGCAAAGGTACGTTGTTTAATGTTAAAAGAAAATCCCCCTAGTCAAAGGACAGTTGCAAAATCATTTAAATGCTCGGTTTCCACTGTAAACAAAATGATAAACGTTGATTTAAATCTTAAGAAAGCGAAAAAACGCAATGCGCATCGTCTTCTTCCAAATCATATCGCTGAACGCAGGACACGCTGCAGAATTCTATATGAGAAACACTTATCCAAAGAAAAATGGAAAACAATTGTCACAATAGATGAATCATGGGTGTATTTAAATGATTTCAACAAAAAAAGAGCCATTTATTATCATAAAAGGGGATAAAAAATTTAAGTACATGGTTCAAAGAATCGAAAGAAAGTTTTTCTAAGGGATTCATGATTGTTGCTGGTTTTTCTTATAATGGCAATTAAAAAAAAAGAGAGTGGAAAAAATGTCAAGATTAACTCCAAATACTATCAGGAACATATTTTATCGCCAATTTTTCTGAATGAAATACCATCGCTTTACCCACAGTGCCATCAATCTGTGAGACTCCATCAGGACAAAGCTAGCAGTCACACATCAAAATCCATTGTAAATTTCCTAAAAGAAATGGAACAAAAAACTGGTATCAAGGCCATACCCTTCACTGATATCCCTAATAAATCTCCCGATGTATCACCTATGTATTTTTGTGCTTTCGGACTTTTAAAATCTGCATTATACAAACGTCGTCCCAAAACCCTTACAGGACTCTGGAAAGCTGTTCAGGAGGAATGGGATAGAATATCTCTTCTGACACTTCAAAATGCATTATTATCCTGGAAACTGCAGTGTCGAAAGATAGTTCAGAATAAGGGATGTCAAATAGAACATTTAAAACACAAGAATTTTATCTAATTTTGTTTTTTGAATACAATATACATCGTCTAAAAAATGTGTGAACAGCCTCTGTATATGGGGGCGGTGTCCCAGTTGGCAATAGCCAGTGATCTGAACGTCCCTGATTCGATGCTCGTAGTTGTAAATCCCCGGCCGTGTTCACTAACGGTGGCCGGGGCACGCAAAATAGGCCATAGCTGCAATGACCTCTAAGTTTTCAAATTTACCTCTGGAGGTGCGGGGTCAAGTGTTCCCGTCTCGTCACTTGACTCCGTTCAAAATTACGGACCCGACATTTAGCCAAGTTGGACTCCGACCCTTGTGGTGCTAATTCAAAACAGGAGTCGCCCCTTTCAGCCCAATAGCTATTAGTACCTGGTGTATGGAACCTCCAACCAGGGGGCATTAGCAACTACAATATATATATATATATATATATATATATATATATATATATATATATATATATATATACATACAAATATATATAAAATACTGTTATAAACCAAAAGAAATTTAACCAAACAGCTCGGATTAATTTATGTGCTAGTTAGCTATTCGTATTTGTTGTTTCAATATCGTAAATAAAAACAAACTTTCTGTACGTATACACATTTTGAAAATATCGTCTACTTTAAATGTAAGTAATATGCTTTTGAAGTACTTAATGATTTTCACAAATATAAACAGAAAAGTTTTACTATACGTACAGAGGGACAAAGAATATTCGCAATTCTGCTATTTAAATAAGTTTAAGTTATGCCACTCCTTCTCAACAAATTCAAGAACATACAATTATATTTAGTTTGAGAATAACAGTGCTCTATAATCTAAAATTGTGTAAAACATGTAATGGATTTGTGGCAAATTACTCGGAGTTTTTTAAGCTCCTTGTGGGTGCTAAAACGCAAACCTGCTAATTTTACATATTTTTAGTGACTTATTAAATGGCAGTGTCTAGTAGTCCCTTTAATCTGTCTCAAGTTTAGGTTTATAACAGGATTTTTAAGAAAATATCTGAGAACGGTCAAAATAATCAGTCACACAGTCACACTCAGTTAAGCTGAAGGCATAGATAAAAACGAAAATTCTCATTATATTAATCCCTAGACTGTTGTTAAACTTTTTAATAAGATGTTTGAGTTATAAAAATTAATAACAGTCTCAAAAGTTTCTGGCCGCTTATTTTATCTTGCACAATTTTCGAAAGAGATTTACTATCCCCTGGAGTAAAATTTACTATTAACTGTTTTCTAAACGTTTAATAGAAATAAACTGACTTTCTTAGAGAGTTAAAGCAATTAAAGCTTTTAGAATTTCGTGTAAGATGCAGGACATTTCAAAATGAATAACTGTTTGAAAAGTTTCAGGCATTTTGTAACATTATATTTCATTTAAAACTCAAGAGAATTCCACTGGTGAAAAGGCTGTTATGAAGTGAAATCAAAAGATTTGTTTAATTTTTCATGTCTAGGAAAATCGTAGATTTTTACAGACATAAACGTTTTTTTTTAAGTTTCCATAGGATCTCATAAATATTTACCGAAGAAAAAAATTTTTTTTACTCAAACGTTATTGTGACATTCATTTATTTATGGTATGACCTTTATGTTGCTGACAATGTTGTTTGGGAGGAAATATATAGCTTGAGTTGAAGTGATATTTGCAAGTGTTTCTTAAATTACATTACGATATTTCCCCTTGTATTTAAAATCACCTATTGTATATAAAATTTCCACGTCATGAAAGTGCATGTCAAGCATAATTTTGTCGTTTATATACAGGATACAAATATTAAATACTATACCATGTCGACATCAGTTTAAAAGTTTATGCAAAATCAAATCATACGTAAAGAATCCAAATGACGCGTAGTATAACTCAAAGTTTTTTTCTAAATCATATTCCCTTAATGATTTTTTTTCTTAACATGTAGTTCGACAAAATTTACATTTAGCTACGATAGCAATTGTACGCGCATGTGTATGTTGAATAAATTTGCATATCGTTCTTCTGAACTAAGTAATAATTATTTTCACTTCTGTTTATCTTCCTTAGTTTAAATTAACGAACGAAATTTAAAGAGTTAAAATTAATAAAAAAGAGAAAAACTGATACGTGAAAAAAAATAAGAAATTATGTTTTCATTTTTTTGAAACACAGGATCCAAAGCTTCAAAAAAGCTGCAATTTCATTAGCAAAATTTATGTTTTATTTCCTGCTTGAATTATTCTGTCACTGTCTTTCCCGTTAAGTCTGCCATAACTCTAAATTCTGCCCAATTCCGGACAGAATGACGCTAAACTTTGTAGTACAAGCCAAAAACGGGATGAGATGACTGGTACAGTTGAAAGCCAATTGATTAGGTAAATCGTGAATGTAATTTTGCGACTGCAACCCACTGCGTGTTGTTATTTGGATATCGTTGGTAGTTGTAATGGCTGAAGATTGTAAACAGTTTACATAAAAAGTCATGACATTTATCATAGTTTAATTCTTAGCCACTTGTTAAAATTGACGACAGAAAACAGCTGTTGTAAATTCTATAAAACTTGGTGACATTCCACAAGAGTTGTCTTGTCAAATTTGCGCATAATCACAAGCGACAAGTGTTTAATGACTTTCGATGAAGTTGTTTCTTTTATTGTGACAAAAAAAATATTAACAGCATTTTACCCTTTGTATGGAATGTAGATATAGATACACTATTTATGACCGGGACGACAGGGAAGAGGGAAAAAGGAAAATTTCATAAAGTGTTTATATAGATTCTGTACTGATAGTGAATAATGTCAAAAAACCATTTGGATTAGGCCTCCTAAAAACAGGACTGAATATTATTTCTCGATGACATAGTAGTTTAATATAGCAACAACTACAAAAGAAGTGATATTGTTAAAACTAATAATGGCTATATAGTTACAGAGATATGTTTATTTGTCCAATGAAGAGCCATAACACTACATGTTCTTGTGACTGTTGAACCTGAAAATAATTAGGCAGAGTCCGGATATAATTTCGTTTTAATTTCATTTACTTTCTTTCGAATTCAATAGATCGTCAGATCTGGTTGAATTTTGATACCACTACTACTAATCAAGTTTTTTTTAAATACATTTTCCCAATATAATAAAAAGATAAAACACCGTCATGCCTCCATAGAGAATTATTCTGATGAACGAATTAAAAAAAAATTCCCAGCAAATTATTGTTTTAGTGTCTGTTATATTCAGACGGTTTGTAATTTTGAAAATCTCAACAGACTTATATCGATGCTTATCAATCTCATCAGCCCATCAGCATGATTTACTAAAGAATGATATTATATACAGTGGCTCCCAAAAGTGTCCGTACACTTACGATTTTCAATGAAATAGGAGTCTATCCCTTAATTAAAATGAATATTTCAGAATGGGTATTTAATAATAAGATCTATAATCCATTCTTAACAAAACTACATGAAATACTTTAAAAACATAGTAAAACTTTATTTTTAAGAAACCAATAATCAAAAAGTAACAAGAACTTTATCTCACAAAAGTCATCGTACACTTGTAAAAAATCTCTACACATTAGTCAATATTCTAATTTTTCGTTAAATTAATATTTAGTAGGATATCCTTTAGCATTGACAACAGCTTTTAAACGTCTAAGAATAGATTCCATTAGTTCTTTTGTAATTTCTGCATCAATGTTCATCCATTCTTCCATCAAAATTGTTTTTAGTTCGCTTTTCGTGTGAATGACGTGTTTTCATACACTAACTTCCAGTTCTCTCGAAATATGTTCTACTGGGTTAAAATCTGACGATTTAGGTGGAGTTTTCAAAACTTGTGGACAATTATAGAGACACCAGAGGCGAACGTTGAGAGCCGTGTGCTCAGGATCTTTATCTTGATAAAAAACAAAGTTGCTTCCAATACCCAAATTTTGGGCTTATAATTTTAAATTGTCTCTAAAAATATTTATATAAACAGCATGATTGATTATGCCATCAATAAATACCAAATTACCTAGTCCTGATGCTGACATGCACCCTCACTCAAGGACACCTCCTCGCCATGCTTAACTGTTCCTACTAAGTTCTTGAGATTAAGTTCCTCATTTTTTCTTCTCCATACAATTATATACCCATCGGAAACAAAAATGTTAAACTTGCTTTCATCGGCAAATAAGACATTATTCCAATACGTTTGGGGCTTATCTATCATTGATAGTGCGAAGGAAAGCCTAAGCTTTCTTTTTCTCACTCACAAAAAATTTTCTTCGGGCAGAACGTCCATGGAATCCAGCTGCTCTGAGAACTCGTCGAACAGTTTCAGGTGAAATTGAAGTAGAAAAGGTTTCATTAAATTCTGCAGAAACTTTTACAGCACTCAAACGTGGATTTTTCACAAATTTTGTAATTATAAATCTCTGATCACGTTTTGTTAACTTTGCCAGACGACAATTTCTTACTTTGTTTTCAATCCGATTTTCTTCTTTAAAGCGTTTTATCACATACTGCACAGTAAAATGGGATAAATTAAGTAATTTAACAATATTCCGAACAGATTTACTACTACTATGATAAAAAATAATCATTTTTCGAATGCTGCTTGTGGTTTCTTTACGACTCCGAGCCATTTTTAAATAATAAATAGAATATTATGGAGTAGGCAAGCAAAAATTAAAGTCAAACGATATTTTAAATGCCACCACAATTCAAAAATAAAAATAAAATGTCAGACGATAATTTTAATTATGAATTTATCAGAAAATATTTCAGTGTACCGTGACTTTTGCGAGATAAAGTTTTTGTTGCTGTTTTTTACTGGTTTTTTAAAAATAAAGTTTTACTATGTTTTCAAAATATTTCATGTAGTTTTGTTAAGAATAGATTATAGATCTTATTATTAAATACCCATTCTGAAATATTCATTTTAATTAATGGATAGATCCCTATATCATTGAAAATCGTAAGTGTACGAACACTTTTGGGAGCCACTATATATATATATATATATATATATATATATATATATATATATATATATATGTATGTGTGTGTGTATGTGTGTGTATGTGTGTGCTTGTGTGCAAGCAAGTGCAATGCCAAAAAAGTATTTTTCCTTCCCAAACTTATTTAAATCTGCAGTGTAACTTTGTGCTACATTAACAGTTTTATTTTTATTGATTGACTTAAAAATTTTCTTAATTTTTATATATATTCTTTGGCTAATTCTTTTTCTTTTTTTTTAAGTAGGTGTTATATTTTTTTGGGACGAATAGAAACAAACAGTTTTCGGTTTTAGGGTGACTACAATGATATGGGAATATGAGGGAAAGAAACTTAATTATTGTTTACTTAATGAGAATTCTTACCTGTAAGTAGGGTCCACCTTTAGTATGTTGAGGTGGATTGTTGGAATTACGTCATTGTTGTACTTGCTTTAGCAGACACGAGGAGCGCATGGTGCAGGCAAGACTCTGAGAATGTAGAAAATGAAAATGCAGAACGCGGGACGAAGTATCTAATTAATTCACTTAGACAAAAAAAAACGACGCACCAAGAAAGGGTAATGCAAATTGGACACATGGAATTGATATACATACAGGTTTCGACGGAAAATGCAAAATTTTATAGTTTAGCGGCCAATGAATGAACATGTGACGATGAAGCGCATCTTAACTGCGCAAATGGTTGGATATTAAAACGGAGAAAATTCGATTCCGTCAGGTCAAAAATGGTCAAAAATTCTTTGCTAATTTCATTTCGTGTACTCAGAGAGTAATTATGCCTCGCCTACAGGTGCGTGAACAATATGCGCAGATGTCAGCATTTAAGAGAGGACGTGTACTTGGGCTAAAAAAAGCTGGTTGGTCTAATCGGAGAATCGCTCGACATTTGAATAGGAGCGATGGACCTATTAGATGATGTTGGCAGGAATGGGGGAACCATGGCCGAACACAGCGTCAATAAGATTACAGTCGACATAGAAAAACGACAGAACGTGAGGACCGAGCAATCTTAAGAGCGGCAGTCACAGCCCGATTCAACATCATCATCGATCGTATATGCAACTGGTGCTTCAGTGACCGCAAGGACCATTCATAGGCGACTCAGAGAAAGAGGGCTGAGCTCATGGCGCCCCTTGCGCCGACTACCTTAGGCCTCTGTACAACGAGACGCCCGTTTGCAGTGGTGTCAGGCACATTCGACCTGGAATGTCACTGACTGGAGTATAATTGTCTTCAGTGATGAGTCCCACTTCGAATTGAGCCCCGATGACCAGCTAATACGTGTCTGGAGACGTCTCGAACAGCGGTGGGATACCAAACTGACTGTCTTCCGCCAAACGGGCCGACAACCAAGAGTGATGGTCTGGGGTGTCATTTAATTTCATAACAGGACCCCTTTGGTTGTCATCCGCGGCACCCTTACAGCGCAGTGGTACGTAGACGATATTCAACGCCCCCTTGTGTTTTCCTTAATATCACGCCATCCTGGGCTTACATTTCATCAAGATAATGCCCACCCGCACATGGCGAGAGTTTCTACTGCTTGTCTTCGTGCTTACCCAAGGCTACCTTCGCCAGCAAGTTCGCCGGATCTCTTCCCCCCACTGGGTACCTTTGGAGCATTATGGGCAGGGCCCTCCAACCAGCTCGGAATTTCGACGATCTAACGTGCAAATTGGACAGAATTTGGCATGACATCCCGCATGAGGATATCCGCCACCTAACACTCTGTCACAAAAAATATATGCACCCAGACGAAATCGAGCTAATATCACGAAACTTTTCAGGAATGTAGTCGGGTAAGAGATATGCAAATGACTAAAATTTCGACGCAACGAGACAAGGGTAAGCGCGCTTTGCGCATGTGAGATGCGCAGATGGGAGAGTTTAAAAGCATGATTGCTCATGCCATAGGGTTATTCAAACAAATCTGTCGACTTGGATGGACGGTTTTGTGACTAGAGATGCCTCTGAGACGTAACCGATGGCAGCACGAACAATTGTCGGAGTTTGAAAGGGGGCGTATTGTAGGCCTCAGAGAAGCCGATTGGTCTAAGAGGCGTATCGGCCACCCCCTCGGTCGGAGCTATATGGTAGTTGCTCGGAGTTGGCAACAATGGATCACGGAAGAGATAGTCTACCGTAGAGGAGGGTCAGGGCATCCCAGGAACACAAATGCGCGCGAGGATTGCGCAATCATAAGAGCCGCCACGTCCGCACCAACAACGTCGCTAGAATCGGTTCGACGCCATTTACCACCTTCCAGACATCCGGTGGTATCAAGAGAAACCATGCGGACACGACTGGCCGACAGTGGTATAAGGAGCCGACATTTATTAAGACGCCTACCACTGACGTCACATCATAGGCAGTGTTGATTGGATTTTTGCCGAACTCGGGCAAGCTGGAGTGTGACCGACTGGAGGCGTGTGATCTTCAGCGATGAATCCCGATTCAGTCTCAATGCTGATGACCAGCGCATACGCGTGTGGAGGTGACCAGACCACCGGTCCGATCCAGCATTTGTTGTCGAGAGGCATACGGCGATTACACAAGGTGAGACAGTGTGGGGAGCGATTTGTTGGGACACACGATCACCTCTAGTAGTCCTTCAACGCACTTTGACGGCACGAACTTACGTGGACGAGATTTTAACGCCAGCTGTACTGCCTATGCTATCAAGTCGCCCAGGTACCATTTATCAGCAAGACAAGGCACGTTCACATACTGCGTGACTCTTCCAACACTGTCAAGTCGCCCAGGTACCATTTATCAGCAAGACAAGGCACGTTCACATACTGCGTGACTCTTCCAACACTGTCTTCAAGGATATGACGTACTCCCATGGCCTGCCAGGTCACCAGACCTCTCGCCAACAGAGCACTTCTGGGACGTTCTTGGAAGGAAACTGCAGCCGTCCTTGAAAACTGGTGAATTAACTGCCCAGTTGCAAAGATTATGGCATAATCTTCCGCAAGAGGTCATAGGGACCTTATTGATTCGATCCCACGCCGTGTTTCGGCTTGTATAGCTGCCAAAGGTGGATTTACTATTTACTGATTTGTAACCTTTTTCATGCCATATATTCTTAATAAAACGGTCTGTTCTTCTGAATTTGTTATCATTTTCTTATCTCCTTATACATTACATACATGTTAAGTTTCGTCATAGTAGCTCGTTTCCTTCTGGGTACATATATTTTTTTTGTGACAGAGTGTATATAAAACATTTCCGTAACTGACTGACTGACTGACTTACAGATAACGCACAGACCAAACCACTGGACCGAAAGGGCTGAAATTTTGCATGGCGTTACTTCTTATAGTGTAAGGGTGCACTAAGAAAGATTCTTGAAAAATTATTTGATTCTTTAAAATTAAATTTTTAAGCTGATTTTGTAACATTCTTTAAAGTTTGAATTTAAAATAATTATTTGAGGGTTATAAAATTTATATCACGAGAAAGATAATAAAAATTCCTTTAAAATTATATGTTTTTCGAATCTTTACCTCCATTTTTTTATTTTGGGGGGAATTTTTAACTATTAATTTTTTTAATTTAATTTATTAATTTTTGTGATACTTTAAATTAATTTTACGTCACGTGTATAGCAACGAAATAAATTGACAAAAAAAATATTAAAATACGGTAAAAGGTAAAATTTAACCACTAGACTAATAGAGATGGGGGTTATTTATGAGTTTAATTCAAAATAGTATGTTTTATGGATATTAAACATACAAATTAATTGAATGCATTGACCGTTGTATTTAATTTGAATACTTTCTTCTACATTTTTTTGTCTATAAAAATATACGTTATGATTTTTTTTTATAAATATATTTTTTGTTGGTTTTATTTGGCATTGATTGCATACATTGACCGTTGTATTTAATTTTAATACACTCCGTAGCGAAGCACGGGTATTCAGATGGTAATTCATAAAATGTTCCTTCCCTTCAAATAATATTTTAAAAGAAATCGTCACGTCATCAAATAACTTGCCTGCTTTATTAAGTTCAGTCATATGTTCTCAGATAGTTTCAAGTGCCTTTACTCCACTTTTGAGCAACTTCGGGCGATTGTTAAGGGTATTAAATATTTTAACTGCAATAATAATGCAATTATTTCATTGAAGGAACAGTCAAATTTTTACTGCTTAAAGACATGAAGCAAAAATATGCATCTCCAGGCTTGGATCTAGGTTTCGTCTTTGTTATGTGCTCTTTGGCAACGCATAACCTATGAGTACGCTGAATGGAAAGGAATTCCTCGTGTGAAATTCTCTAAATTTTGACTGATGACTGACAGTCATCCAGCCCACTGTCGAAAGAAGCATCGTCACCACGAATTGTGGTACGGATATTCCTCGACGTACGACCGAGATATGGACCACGAGATATGGACCGAGACATTGGTCGTAAGTCGAGTTTCAAAGAATTTTTTTTTTGTATATATACATACATATATTTTTTACTTTCATACGTACATACGTAATTTAAAATACACTGTGTTTAGAAGACATAAATAATTCTTTGTCATTTTGCTTATTATGTTAGTACAATCCAATGGTTCAGAATGTGCGACAGAAGATACGTTGCAAGTTTTTTTAACAATATTATCCAAGGTAGTTTGAACAGTTTGTGTCTCATTTTCCTTATTATAAGGTCTGCTAACAGTACAGATTTTCCTGAATACGACAATTTACACTTGTGAATCTTCCTTCATTTGGATCCATTACATCTAATTGTTGTAGTCCTTTATTAACATAATGAAAAGCTGAAGCCATTTCTGAAGAACCTGAAGATTTGTTTTATTTATCGCGTGGATATCGGAACTGTTGCATCATGCATTTTTATTATTCCGTCTTAAATTTTTGCAGTATTTCACAATATTGCATCATATTTTTAATAATTATGTAATGCATTTAGGTATGTACTGTAGATTCGAGGAACAGTATTTCTCTCTATTCTAAACAAAGTAACTCCCGTTGCCGCTGTCAAAAGCTTGTCACGCTATCACCTCCGAAACCGCTGGAGGTATGGGGTCGAGAGCAATACTAATGGATGCAGAAAAATGGGGGAACCAAAGTTAGACATGTCTCATCTTCGTCAGACTTAAAGTTTTTTTTTATTTTATGTTTTGTGGGAAAAGATTGACTTTTTCCTCTTAAGATTGCGATAACTCGCCAAAACATGATCGTAGAATTTTGATCTTTTTGCAATCGAAGACTACAACCATTTCTCTTTCAAACTAGACCTCATTTGTTTAAAAATATTTTAAAACAGACTAATATTTTCATCAAAAAATAAAACACAGTTTTCCAAGAAATATCGTCCCCTAAGTGGATGTGATATCGATGCTCCTCGAGTTTTTATCTTACTAAGAAAATATTTACATAATCTGGAAGCTGAAAGCTTTCTTATTCATATAAACCTCATTTCAAGTCTATATCTTAAATTTTCGATTTTTAATTGAATTTTATAGCTGATAATTCAACAGTGATGAAACTCCCTTCGCATTAAGGGTGACAACAGCAAATGGATGGAAGTTGTTACATTGCCCGATAATCACCCCTATGTATCTCGCTATTAGCCATAACACAGGAGCGAGTGTAGCGAGCGTAGGGGTAAAGCCCCTAATTTGAGAAAAAATATATTTTTTTAAAATTTAAAAATTTCTTTCGTAAGTGCGAGTGGTCGTAAGTCGAGGATTACCTGTATAAAATTTAGAGTGAAAAAAAGATGACAAAAAGCAAAAAAAAAAACTATTTTATTTTATTTGTTAAATTTTTACTGATTTCAAAATTACTCACCAGCTTAAATGCTCTACTTACGGGGCCGCAAACTAATGATGTTACTCGCTTTTTTTAAAATTATTAATATTATTCCAAGAACATTCATACGTTTATCCCCCCCCCCCTTATTAATCGATATACTTTGCTAAATATTCACAGAAATAACATGTGAAGAGGGCAATCCGGGAAATACGGCAATCACTTTTAGTCAGGGGTCATGAACCTCTAAAAAACTACCGCGCACTTTTGTATATTTGTTAATGGTAAAATTTCCTTACCGCCCACTAGAGTCGCATTAATTCAGTTTAGCTCAAGTGCTAAGTTTTTTTGGGGACGGTTTGTAAAAAATGTGCACTTAAATTTATCTTTTTATTCATACTTTATGTATGTTTATACTTTCATGCATTTGTATACAAACTAGTTTAACTTATTAAACTAGATGAAAATCTATATATATATACAGAGGCTGTTCGCACATTTTTTAGACGATTTTTGTAAGCGGTAATAAAAAATCGTTTGCTGCAAAAGAAATAATTGCAACTGTACTATGTTTTTAAAAGTCAAAATTATCGTCTGCAGCTTGAAAGTTTTGTTTTTATTCAAAATGGCGTTTTTAACAAAGCAGTGAATCGAAGGCTACATTTATGCTCTTTCCGAAGAGAAATATGCATACTTCGTTATCCAAAAACGATGTAAGAGTCATGGTTTTGTGATATCTAAAGCGTCGATAGGTAATATCGTCAACAAGAAAGGAAAAAAACGTCAAATTGGAGCCTCAAGTGGGACAAAAATTCCAAACAAGTATCCAAGGAAAAAACGGACATCTTCGACTATTGCAAAGGTACGTTGTTTAATGTTAAAAGAAAATCCCCCTAGTCAAAGGACAGTTGCAAAATCATTTAAATGCTCGGTTTCCACTGTAAACAAAATGATAAACGTTGATTTAAATCTTAAGAAAGCGAAAAAACGCAATGCGCATCGTCTTCTTCCAAATCATATCGCTGAACGCAGGACACGCTGCAGAATTCTATATGAGAAACACTTATCCAAAGAAAAATGGAAAACAATTGTCACAATAGATGAATCATGGGTGTATTTAAATGATTTCAACAAAAAAAGAGCCATTTATTATCATAAAAGGGGATAAAAAATTTAAGTACATGGTTCAAAGAATCGAAAGAAAGTTTTTCTAAGGGATTCATGATTGTTGCTGGTTTTTCTTATAATGGCAATTTTAAAAAAAGAGAGTGGAAAAAATGTCAAGATTAACTCCAAATACTATCAGAAATATATTTTATCGCCAATTTTTCTGAATGAAATACCATAGCTTTACCCACACTGCCATCAATCTGTGAGACTTCATCAGGACAAAGCTAGCAGTCACACATCAAAATCCACTGTAAATTTCCTAAAAGAAATGGAACAAAAAACTGGTATCAAGGCCATACCCTTCACTGATATCCCCACTAAATCTTCCAATGTATCACCTATGGATATTTGTGCTTTTGGACTTTTAAAATCTGCATTATCCAAACGTCGTCCCAAAACCCTTACAGGACTCTGGAAAGCTGTTGAGGAGGAATGGGATAGAATACCTCTTCTGACACTTCAAAAGGCATTATTATCCTGAAAATTGCTGTGTCGAAAGATAGTTCAGAATAAGGGATGTCAAATAGAACATTTAAAATGCAAGAATTTTATGTAATTTAGTTTTGTGAATACAATATACGTCGTCTAAAAAATGTGTGAACAGCCTCTGTTTATATAAAACGCGTAGGTATGCGGCACAAAAATCGGCGATATTTCTGCACTCCGAATGGCAACGGCTGCAACTACCAGAACCAGATGTAAACATTAGCAGCCGTCCGCAATTTGCAACCGCATGTCAACACGGATTTACACACTGAAATCAGGAATACTCGAAAGAGAGCTGCACGATCAAGAGAAAATTCGGAACAGTCTCAACAAAGAAAGCGAAGAAGAAATAATTCATTAAGGGAGATGCGTGAAAGAGAGAGCATAAATGATCACCAGGTTAGGCTTAACTGTCACCGGCTTAGCAACCAACAGCCAGTAATAGTTAATTTCCTACACTTTTTTTAGTACTTGATGAATTTTTACTCCATTTTATAAGAGAAGAAATTTTTTCCAACAATTTATTATTTGATATGATTAAGTGTAGATATCTGAATTGTGAAAAATAGTACATACAGAGAGGTGTGTTATTTTTAAAATCATTGGGTTTCTCAGTCTTATCTTTAACTCTGTTCTGAAGTAATGGAAATTAACATTTTTTAATCACGATGTTTTAGAATCAGTCTTATAGAAAATTTTGTAATGATTACAAATTTTTTGACTGAGATTCCACTACCCCTTAACAATGTATATTTATGATGACAGGTAATGGTAATATTCCTTACATGTGTTACTTTCAGTTGAGTTGTTTTACAAAAAAAAAATTGAAACTACAAGCGACCATGCTGGTCGCGCAGCGGCTAGTATATATGTATACCATGTGCAGACATATGTTTCTTTTGCATTGAACTCGTACAATTAATTTTAACAGCTATCTGGACCAATTCAAAAAGATCATTTATTCTCTCGTGAGCTTAAAAACTGCTTAAATAAAACATAAAACGATTTGTAAAAGTCAAAACTTTTTTTTTTTTACTTTACGCATTTCATCATTAAAACAGAGTTGATCGATAACCTCGTTAACATCTATAGTTTTATTACAACAGCACAATTACTTAAACTTATGGAAGAATAGGTTCATGTTTTCAGAGAATTTTTCTTTTACATGTATGAAATGTTCATAAAAGATAGCGGTAATTGCTTCCCCATTAAGTTTATTCCGAGAGGGATTAACCAAGCATATGTCTTACTTCAGTTTTTATAAAAATATTTGAAAAAATTGTGAAAGTAATTACTTTAAAGTTTACTCCATATTTTACCTTTTTCATTATTAATCGTTATGATGGAATGCACGAATAAATTTTCTACTGTTCTTTAAATGGACTTTTGTGTTGAATAAATTTTATAGGACTGAAGGTTTTCATTTCTATAACCATTAGTCAATATTGGCTGAGAAATTTATTGAAATAGATTTAAACCATTTTTATAAGATTTATGTGCAGCAGTAGGACAAGAAGATAAATGTTCAAAAAGGAATAAATAATATGAAATCAATAATTTAAAGTAATATCATGCAAAATATATCACGGCTGCTATAATGTGAGTGTGTGATATTATCAATACTAAAAATTCAATAAAGAAAAACACATTATAAAAAGTTAAATATGAAATAGTGGGATATTATCGATAAAAGAAGTTTTATTTTTTTAAAAAGTCATTATCTATTTATAAACCTTTACCTTAGAAATTTTGACTTAAGATTTTTAAGTAATTTTTTATTTATAAAATGTTATTGTTGTTGTTGCTTCTAATGACCCCTGGCCAACAGTATTCCGGACCAGGTCCATACAGGCTTGTGGTCTGAGGGGTGCGGCTTCTGTTTATAATGTCACCAAAAGGGTCAGAGTCCTATTTAGCTAGGTGTCACCTCAATTTTGACCGAGCACTCCACAGGGGTGACATCTGGTGCAATCGTACTATCTCCTTGCCTTACTGACCTCATAGAGGGACTTTCCGGTCTAGGGATTTAACGTGCCCATATCCAGTCTAGACACGGAGATATTTAATGGCGCTTGTCGGGATTCGATTCGAGTAGCCTTCGCACCGAAAGCCGACGCGCTACCAGTAGGCTACCTCGGGTCTTTCAAAATATATACTATAAATGACTTACAGGTAATTTGTGTAAAATGCCAAAAGGAACACACAATTTTTTTAAAAATCCACAATTTAAACATTAAACAAAGAATGACATCCCTTTGTTTGTTCACCCATGTCCTATTGTGGATTTAAAGAAGTTGTTTGTACCTATTTACTATTCACTTTAAGACTGTTGTTACATTTTGAAAAATAAAAATAAAAAATCTTACTCATATAAACTCACGGTATATACTAATAAAAATATTTGTATGGATATATTTTGTGTAAAAAAGTCTTGTCAAATGAAATGTTATTTAATAACGTCTGTTAAACTGAATAATATTTTAAGAAAATTTACACAGACTTTTTTTTTTTTACTAAAAATGATTCCTTAATGTAAAAAAAAAGTTACGTTCTAAATTATTTTTTGATTTAACCACTTCTGTGCCAGCGGATTCACGTATGGATCCACTGGTGACAGAACTGTAAATTAACTTTTTTATGTAATTTTTACATAAATCGATGTAGATATCGTTATATTTCTATGTGTATCGATTTAGATATCGTTATATTTCTATGTATATCGATTTATATATCGTTATATTTCTATGTGTATCGATTTAGATATCGTTATATTTCTACGTGTATCGATTTAGATATTGCTATATTTCTATATGTATCGATTTATATATCGTTATATTTATATGTGTATCGATTTAGATATCATTATATTTCTATATGTATCGATTTAGATATTGATATATAAAGGTAACAAAACTGTAAACTTTTTTATGTAATTTTTACATAAATCGATGTTATATATCGTTATATTTCTATATGTATCGATTTAGATATTTATATATATAAATCGATTTAAATATTGATACCTATATCTCTTCTTTTTCATATGTATGAATAAAAGCATCTCATTTATATGAAAACTACTACTTGATATTTTAAATCTAAATTCCCGAAAAACTATTTTGCATGTAATCTTCATATACATATGCTGGTACGGAAGGGGTTAAACGAAATTTTTTTAAATTCAGGGGCAAATATTTTCCTCTTCAACTATTCCTGATTTCGATTATCTCTGATGTATTGTAACTTTCCTAGTTTACGCTTCTTTTACCTGCTGTAGATAACCGGTGGAGAGCCAAAATGTTACAAGGCTAATTCTTCTCAATACTATATTTATCAATGCAGTCAGTATCTAATATCAGTTTTGTAGGGCTTTATGGGTCCATCGTAGTCAAAATAACATTTTATCTGACTATGTAAAATTATTATGCTTAAAAGGTAACAGACATCATGTAATATTATGTGCCTTTAAAATATAGGGAACGAAGGGGCAGAAAAGAAGTTTAAGACAATCTAAAGAGTAAATTTCACAAAATAAACTTACCAACCTATGGTGTAATTTTAAGAAGATAACTCTTATGACTTGTATTTATAATACTGCGGTATGAAAATGTAACGTCAGTGCGGTCCCGTTATTCTTAATAGACTTTTTTAACGTCTTGAGAATTAGCAGGTGACGTCAGTAGAAAATATTGCATAAAAAGCCTTTATAAATCTCTAAATGATAATCTTTAAAAAAAAAATTATCTCAAGAATATATTCCTTGTTAAGTATTCTGAACTTAATTTTTTAAATAGCCAGATTATTAGAAGCATTTTCTATTTTTTCTCATTTTATTGAAATCGGCAGTTACCTTGATTGAAAATTAATGAGAAAATAGCAAACTTTTATGCATGTTATGCAAACAAATCCTTGCTACCGGCCTAGAGTAATTATATATGAGTTAACGTTATTCATTTCTACAATAAGAAATCATAAAGTCATTTTCAAAGTATTATGTGTGGATGGAGCGTTAATGAATTCTATCAAATTACTAAAGTTCATACTTGGCTTTGTATCAAAACCTCAGATAAGAGTTATTTTCTAGATTGCATACTATATAGCAAGAAGAGATCTTTGTCTTTCTTTTCAATCAAATCTCTTTTGGAGGTTTCATTACTTGCACATTAAAATACATCTTTTTTTTTATCAAAAGCAGTAGGTTCCTTATCATGTCATGGAAAAGCCATTACAAAAAAAAGTTTCTCTCGTTTCACAAAATAGACCGAACTTTTTTACAAAAAAGAGTAAAATCAGTTTAAAACATGTAGTTATATCTTTGAACAAAAGAAAAACATAAAAGCATAAAATTTGAGAAGAAAATTATTTTCCTCTAATTTGTGTTCCTATGCTATTATAAATTTAAGTTGCTAGATAAATACACCACCTGGTATTAATAACAGAAAAATTTGCATTTTTTTTCACATTTGAGGAGATTGAAAGCGTGAAAAGCTATGCCTTTTCAACTATTCAGAAATAATGCAAATGTATATTCATAAACATATTTCATAGTCCAATACAACTGAAAGAGGCAGTGGCAAAATTTGTGTAATTTATTTGCATATACAAAAATATATTGAACAAAAAAAAAAAACAGAAAAGCATAAAAAGCGAGAAAAACATTATTTTCCTCTAATTTGTGTTCATATGCTATTATAAATTTAAGTTGCTAGATAAATATACCACCTGGTATTATTAACAGAAAAATTTGCATTATTTTTTTTTTCGCATTTGAGGAGATTGAAAGCGTGAAAAGCTATGCCTTTTCAACGGTTCAGAAATAATGCAAATGTATACTCATGAACGTATTTCATAGTCCAATACAACTGAAAGAGACAGTGGCTAAATTTTTATAATTTAGTTACACATACCAAAATATATACATTCCTAAAATATTAAGTTCATGTAATTTCAGTATCACTTAATTCTGTATACCTTATTAATTCTGAAAATTCAGCATATACGGGTAACTAAACTTCGAAAATACAGCGGTTTGAAAAGTTACGAATTTTCAACAAGACTTAATAATGTATCTTTAATGTAAAACCATCACGTATTTTCGCATCGGTAATGAAACTTCGAGCGCAATTTTGAATTATAATGCAATTTTCTCGTAACTGGGGTTGACGTGCTTTCGCTTCGCTTCGAAAAAAAAAATTTTTTGTACTTTCGGATGAGAAAAATGGTTCAAGAAAAACGAATATAAAACCCAGTTTTATTTATTATTTTGAATTAAAGTGGTGTTTATTTGTAGCTCGGGGCCATAGTTTTCTTTCAAAAAAGTTCCGTAAATTTGAAGATGAGAAATATTTATCAATATTATTTTATTTCAGTGAAAACTCCGGTGTTTTAAGTCAGTTTATTGCATATTTTAATCTACAAATTTAAACTGTTAATTACCAGAGTAGATATCAAAAAGTAAAATTATAAAACGAAATTCCTACAGCATGAAACTGTGGTAAAAAATTAGAGGGTTACAAAACATAAAAATTTAAATTAAAAGTGGTCACTTCCCCGGAACATATTTAGTTAAATACCACATTATTTAAATTAGCAATCTGATGCAAATTCTTTGCCAATATTCGAATAGGAAGATAATATACATAAAAAAATGTTTGCCAAATATTTCATAAAATTGTGTTAACAAAAAACATCCCTTCTTTTAAAGTACCCTTTTCTAGACATTAATTCTGAATCAAGATATAATCATGGGATAATAATTCAATTACTATCATCATTCTTTTGCACATAAAAAAAGTTTAATGATTGGGGATCGAGACATACGAACCATATTCTTTTAGTCCTTAAACACACCACAAAGACTTCGCAACTATAAATTAAATTTGAATTTGAAAAATATATCCATTCTTGAAACCACAACCATTTTATTACTTCAGCTAAAGATTTAACCGTTTTCATCAGTCAAATACATCACAGTTTATTAGAAAGAGATATTTCAAAATAATTTGTGACAAATGGAAATACGTATTGAAATCATTTAATAATTCCTCTATTGCTTTCCATAAATACCTTATTAAAACGTTATAAATATATCTGTAATTAAATTCAGTCTGATGATTTCAATAAATACAACCTCATTTGAAACAACTTTGAATAACGTGACCAAAAAGAAAAGTCACAAAATAATTTTTATGGTTTAAATAGACGTCACTTAAAACAAACACATTTTAAAAAAGATATAATTAAAAGGTTCACTCTACTTTAAAAGTTTCAAAATGCCCTCGTAATTAACTTTAAACTAAAACAGTTACAATCATATTTAATTCCATGCAGAGTGTGTTCATTAGATGTGCATATTAAGGAATAAACCAGGAAAAATGCAGAAAATCTTATTCAAAAGCTTTTTTTAACCATCACTTTCCGCATTTTAAAACTCCCTTCATCTAATGCCTAAAGATCAATGAAGTTAAACCTTTAATGCTGCAGGTGATTTAATTTTCGAGAATGTATTTTCGGCAAAGTGTTGAGTATTATTGTATTTAAAATAACCAAGGATATTAGGGAAATAATTAATTGAAAATTTAAACAAGAAGTGTCGTAAAAACAATTTGTGAAAGTTTAGTTGCAATCTAACACTCATCTAAAGGAAGATATCAGAGAATAAAGCTTAATGCTCTTGACCTAAAATAATAATGAGCGTTACGAATATCGCTCTCTCTGAAGCTTGTCAATATTCTTCAATGACAAGTTGTCTATACTTTCACCGGAGGTGAAAGATTAGAGAGTACATATGATATAAAGCATTTGATGAAAATGATATGATATAAAGGCTTTGATGGCATTCAGATACAAAAGTGAACCTAAAAAAAACTATTTATAAACTAAAAAAATAAAACAATCCATCAAAACTAGTGTGAATATTCAATGTATGCAATATTATTCCTCGAGTATCTTAACATGAACTTAGTGCTCCAGAACGAAATATGTCAACCTAATAAATTTTCTGATGGCCGTTCGATTTGCAGTTCTGAAAATCTGAAATCTTTAAAATTTTAAGATTACAGAATTGAAAAGTTTTCATGGTTCAACAAGGTTAACATACTAGGATATTTTAGAAGGGACATCTTCTCATTTTTTTAGTATGTATACATTTAAACACGCACATATACATGCAGTTATATATAAAGAAAGAAAAGTTATGTATATTTTTAATGTGTGTGCGTAAAGACTTATTGACCGCATTACGGTCATTTTTGCTATGCGAGAGCTAATTAGACCAGGACCTACTGCTTAAACCCGTTTCCGAACGGCTATAAAAATCCATGTCAATAGTGGGACTCGAACCCAAAACCTCTTGTATTGAATATCAGTGCCAAAGCCCATTCGGCCATCATCCGGGGTAGAGACTTAGGAATATATATAAATATATTTTTAAAAATATAATGCTTATTCGATAGCAAGTATTTGATGCTAAAATCATTTGTTGAGTATTAGTTTCCATATTGCTACATCTATATTTTTTGTGTCCTTTCAATCGACAAACAGATTGACAGCCCCTACTTGCATTCATAAAACACTTGAATTAAGTCTTGGATACTCTGACTTAAATTTATAGATGTTGGATCAAATCTCTGTTCATCTGATGCAGATTCAGGTATGATTTCTTTGGACGAGTTAGGTACAATTTTGACAACAGCGTGCAATTTCAAAAATCTTCAGCTTGGACATTCGAATGTAGGACATCCCTGTTGATAGGAAATGTCTCTGGTCCACCCACTGTACCAAATCTTTGATTATGTCCTCTGATTAGCTTTATTTTTCATTGAAACGCATATTATATCATAGATATATAAACATCTCTCAAAGCTAAACGCATCATTTTCCAGCATTTATTCAAAAAAATTTTTGGTTAAACAACAATGCAATTCAAATGGCCACTTTATTAGTTTTAAGAATAACAAAGAAGGAACATTTTGAAAAATATAAATGCTTAGTGTTAGAAAAAAAAAAGTCTCCAAAGGTTTCATTCTGAAACATATTCTATCAAAAATTGAATAGATTTGCTTCAATGGTAGAAAAAAAAGTGTATCAAAACTTTCCGCTAACTCTGTACAACTTTTTATATCAGTAATCATTCTTTCTAAGAAAGTCCAAGATATGTTCTGTGAAAAAGAAATTTTTTTTATTGGGCTAAATATCGGTTCTTTTATCTTCATATTCATTACAACTCCTTTTAGCAAAATATATCGTTTATATTTAGCGAATTTTCTTCTTTCAAAATTACTCTTTTAGTGCATTAAGCTTGCATTTTATTTTGTTTTTAATAAACCGGTAAAATAGTTTTTTTAAGTTAAATAAATATACCTATGAGTTCATCGATATCGTTCTGTCCACATCGTATAGTGGTTCGCGTTCGGAGGTACCACGCAGTGGGCTCGGGTTCAAATCCCGAATAAGGCTTGGTCATTTCCGTGTCGTCCCCTTGTAGCGAGCAATGCTAGATCACCTAAATGTTTCTCCTACAATAAATAGGCATCAAAAACCGACGAGGAATAACAAAAAGCAAATGTCTCCCGACAAAGTTCCTCCGCATTATAAAAAGCAAACAAAAAAACATCAATATTGTTTCTTTTGTCTACTGTTGCTTTATTGATGTTTCACTGTTGATTCAAATCAGAAGTCTGGTTATATCACTTAGCATAGGCGTAGCATCGGGAGGGGGGCACGAGCCCCCCCCCCCCAACTGAACCCTAAATAAATTAAAACGTTAATAGAAGTTCAGCTAAAATCGGAAAATTGTAGAAATCTTTTAAGAAAGTGGTTTTTTTTCAGCTTTTTCAAACTATTAAACTAAAGACTCCGATTATGTCTTTAGCCTTAACATAGTTTTTAACAATGATACAATCCATAACAATAATTCGATGCTATTTTTTTCTCATTTTATTTATATTAATACTTATTTTTCTCATTGTATAACTTTTGAATACTACTCAAACACCAATTCTATTGTTATTCAACTTCAAAAATATCATATTTCATATTTTAAGGACCGTCTGCCAGTCAATGTGCGGAAGAGGACCCTTACTGAATTCAATTCGTGCCCCCCCCCCCCTCAAAAAAAAAAAGTTAGAAGCTCGCTACGCCTATGTCACTTAGGCTGGTAGTTGGCTATTGCAAAATTTCCTCCATAACATCTAAGACAGGTTGCTGTTATTTCTTCTCATTTTTACTTAAATTATATAATTGTTGTTATTGTAGTTACTATACAACTCATCATTTTATTTTTTTAAAAACCTTCTTAAAATTTGGATAATTTTGAAAATTTTCAATTATTTAGCTTTCTCACTAAGATAGCTATGTGAAGATCGTATGCTTCTCATCTGTAATAAAATATATATCACTATGAATTGAATCATCGGAATGTTTATCGTAATAACCTAAATGTTTTCGTGTCACAACATATGTACTAAAATAATTTAGGATGTCATCGAAGCGAATATTGGGTAAATGAACTTGAATACATTTTATCAGGATTTTTGATGAATTCTCATTATATTTTTTTTTTGTTAATCTCTTCTTAAATTTCTACAATACAACAGACGATAACTTAATTTAATTATTGAATTTGAGGAAAGCATTCTTTATACAGTCATTATGATTAACTGTTATACACAACATACCATTATACTATGGAAAAAAACCTAGGAACCTTTTTTGGTTGGCGTAAGTTACATGCAGAGGCGGATTACTGAACAGATGGAATACAAGCAGATTTACGGTCTCTGAAAAGCAAAGGTCATCCTGGCACGCTGTCTTTTTAAAACAGGTATATACAATATATAACCTATTTTAAAGAGAGAAGGGGATATATGGTTAAGCTCAAGGCGTAGAGGATACTTAATCCACATCTGAGACATCCGCTACACGACCACGATGTCTGACAGTTACTAGGTGGCCATGGTGATTGGTATTAATCTATATACATACAGTGGCTCTCAAAAGTGTTCGTACACTTACGATTTTCAATGAAATAGTGGTCTATTCATTAACTAAATTGAATATTTCAGAATGGGTATTTAATAATAAGATCTATAATATATTCTTAACAAAACTACATGAAATATTTTGAAAACATAGTAAAACTTTATTTTTAAGAAACCAATAATCAAAAAGTAACTAAAACTTGATCTCACAAAAGTCATCGTACACTTAAATATTTTCGGATAAATTTATAGTTAAAATTATCGTCTGGTGATTTTATTTTTATTTTTGAATTACAGTGGCATTTAAAATATCGTTTGGCTTTAATTTTTGCTTGCCTACTCCGTAATATTCTATTTATTATTTAAAAATAGCTCGTAGTCGTAAAGAAACAACAAGCAGCATTCGAAAAATGATTATTTTTCATCATAGTAGTGGTAAATCAGTTCGGAATATTGCTAAATTACTTAATTTATCCCATTCTACTGTGCAGTATGTGATAAAACGCTTTAAAGAAGAAAATCGGATCGAAAACAAGGTAAGAAACGGTCGTCCGGGAAAGTTAACAAACGTGATCAGAGATTTATAATTAGAAAATTTGTGAAAAATTCACGTTTGAGTGCTGTAAAAGTTTCTGCAGAATTTAATGAAACATTTTCTACTTCAATTTCACCTGAAACTGTTCGACAAGTTCTCAGAACAGCTCGATTACATGGGCATTCTGCCCGTAGAAAATTTTTTGTGAGTGAGAGAAAAAGAAAGCTTAGGCTTTCCTTCGCACTATCAATGATAAATAAGCCCCAAACGTATTGGAATAATGTCTTATTTGCCGATGAAAGCAAATTTAACATTTTTGGTTCCGATGGGCGTATAATTGTATAAAAATGAAAAAATGAAGAACTTAATCGCAAGAACTTAGTAGAAACAGTTAAGCATGGCGGTGGAGGTGTCACTGTGTGGGGGTGCATGTCAGCATCAGGACTAGGTAATTTGGTATTTATTGATGGCATAATGAATCATGCTATTTATAAAAATATTCTAAGAGACAATTTAAAATTATCAGCCCAAAATTTGGGTATTAGAAGCAACTTTGTTTTTTATCAAGATAACGATCCCAAGCACACGGCTCTCAACGTTCGCCTCTGGTGTCTCTAAAAATGTCCACAAGTTTTGAAAACACCACCTCAATCGCCAGATTTAAACCCAATAGAATATATTTGGAGAGAACTGGATGTTCGAGTACGAAAAAACGACAGTCACACGAAAAGCGAACTAGAAACAATTATGATTGAAGAATGGATGAACATTGATGCAGAAATTACAAAAGAACTAGTGCAATCTATTCCCAGACGTTTAAAATCTGTTGTGGATGCTAAAGGATATCTACTAAATATTGATTTAACGAAAAATTAGAATATTTAGTAATATGTAGAGAGTTTTTACAAGTGTACGATGACTTTTGTGGGATAAAGTTTTTGTTACTTTTTGATTATTGGTTTCATAGTAAAATAAAGTTGTACTATGTTTTCAAAATATTTCATGTAGTTTTGTTAAGAATAGATTATAGATCTTATTTATTAAATACCCATTCTGAAATATTCATTTTAATTAATGGATAGACCCTATTTCATTGAAAATCGTAAGTGTACGAACACTTTTGGAGCCACTGTATATAAAACAGTTCCGTAACTGACTGACTCACTGACTGACTGATTGACTGACTGACATACAACGCACAGACCAAACCGCTGGACCTAAAGGGCTGAAATTTTTGCATGACGATTCTTCTTATAGTGTAGGGTTTCACTAAGAAAGATTTTTGAAAAATTCCTCTTAGATGTTTTTAAAATTAAATTTTTAAGCTGTTTTAGTAATTTTTTTAAAGTTTACATTTAAAATAATAATTTTAGGGGTATAAAATTTATTTCACGAAAAAGATCATAAATATTCCTTTAAAATGAGATTTTTTTCAAATCTTTATCTCCATTTTCTGATTTTTGGTGAATTTTTAAAGATTAATTTTTAGAATTAAATTTATTAAATGCTGATCACGGGATTTCTTTTTCTGGTACTTTAAATAAATTTATCGTCACGTGCATAACAACTAAATAAACAAAAAAAAAAATTTTTTCTTGCTAATGCAGTATACGATTGAACATTATCCAAAAATATATTAAAATACAATAAAAGATATTTTATCTACGTTAATATCTACGTCTACATTTTTGCGTTCATTTAAATTATCCTCAGTTTAATGCTATTTAACAGTTTTAAAGCAAGCAGTACCATGCAACAGAACCATGCAAATCATGACTAAAAGTTCTCTTCCTACTTACTAATTCTCTGATTCTTTAGCCTCTTGGGCTTTTCTTCTGCATTTACCACTGATGAAGTGGGAAGTTGTTGAATCGATCTTTCCATATTCTTTAAATGTATCAATACAGTGCCTCTTTAGGAACGCCCTTTGTTATTTTTTTTATAGCACAGAGTTTGATTTAAGAAAAATGACTTAAGAAAAACGGCTTGTCCTTAAGAAATTTTTTTTTCAATTTTCCCAGCTGAAAAATAAAAATTTATGTATAAAAGAAACAAATGTTGACTCAACAATACATTACTGAAAATATAGAGTGTTATTTTCAACCCAAGCAGAATAAAGAAAATTTAAGTAAAAATGAGGAAAATTTATAACAAGATGTAATATGTAAATACTTCTCATATTTTAACACTGTTGATAGAAGATTTTCTAGGCTATAAAATATTCTGAAACTCTATTAAAAGTTTACAGTTCTTTCTTAGGGATCAAATGCCTGACTGGGGAAATCTTTCGCAAAATATGATTCTTAATTAATAAGGAGAGTTAAATATTGGGAGAATTCTTTTCTCCAGTATGAAAAATTAAAGCTGAATGCACAATATTTTGAATATTGAGGAAAAAAATTACAATCTGAGTTAACGTAAACGAAACATACTTAATAAAGTTTATTTTCATAGACTAAATATGTCAGTAAGCTGTTATTGATTAAATAAGAGCATAGTTTCATATTCATTCAATTGATCTTCTCGGTGAAAACGTTTTTACATCAAAAAGAAAATATTTTATCTTTTCAAAGATTTTTTTAAATCTACTTAAGATTTATTTTAATGCTAAGAATAGTTTTTAAAAAGACCTTCTTCCTGTCTGGCGAAAGTCATTTTAAGCATTTTAAACCCTACACAAATTACAGACTTAAGTTAAGATTCTTTTAAAGGAAAGTATAATTTTTACTTTAAGTATCATAGTAGCAGTTCATTTAAAGAGTATGCTTCATCATACCAAATCGTAATTCAATTCTTCCGGGTAGTTAGTTTTATTACAAAAAATAAATTTTATACATTATCATTTGAAATATTTTTTAAACTGAATTTTCTTAATATGTGTTTGTTTTTTACACTAAAGTAATGTTTCGCTTCAGTACGTAACACAGACTAAATACTCAGAGCCGAGTACACCCTGGGTTTTCCATAATTAAAATCCCACTTTCAAAAGGCTGCAAAAAAAGAACCATAATAATACCATAATTTGGCATAATAAAAAAAGTTCCAAAATGTTACAGCGCCATCTATTGATACATTTTGGAACTTTTTTTATTATACCAAATCGTTTCCCCCCTTCTTCCAGTATATTCAGTTCAAATTTGAAGTCATTCTGACCAGTGGTTCTTTTTTTGCAGACTTTTGAAAGTGGGACTTTAATTATGGACACCCTGTGTATATATATATATATATATATATATATATATATATATATATATATATATATATATACATAAATACATATATTCATACATATATACATAAATACATACATATATACATACATATATATATATATATATATATATATATATATATATATATATATATATATATATATATATAAATATATATATATATTTGCATATATATATATATATATTGTGATAACTTCAGACTCCGGGTAGCTAAAAATGTTCAGAATCAGTCTACTACATTAAATTACAGTTTTATTAAATTTTAGTCTGAAACTTTTTACACTATTTACACATGAGTTGATCTACCTCTAGACATAGAGGAGGCTTTGCCTTCGTAATAACCAAATGATTTCGATGATAAGATGCACGTACAGTCACAGCGGAACTAGAAGGTCGGTACACAGCCTCTAGAGCGTACAGCTCTGAAAATAGAATAACTTCGTAAAGAAAGTTATAAATCACGGGAAGATTATAGAGCGGGCTGCTCTGAAATATGAAGATAACTTCTTGATGAAGTAACGAACTAACAGAAGCCTGTAGAGCAGGATGCTCTGAGATAGCTATACTTCAGGGTGAAGTATTCGTTTACGAGAAGCTTCGAGCGGGCTGCTCTGAAAAATAAGTCAGGATAAAGTCGGTCTCTCCAGGACAACGTAGACGATAGGTGCTATCTAGATGAGAGTCTCGACCAAGTCTGTCCAAAAACTGGATTTTTTTTGGCGGTGTTGGCAACCGTGCTTCCGGTCACGTGACTGCACAAGTTTAGGTTGGCTGGCACAATTTGTGACGTCATGTCCGTTGGCTGTGATTCGCCTGACCACGAGGCCATGTGGTCGGTTCCCATAATTCAGCTGATCTGAAAATCATTAGTTCACGTCGAAATAGTCATTAGTTTACGTCCTCCCAGGCCCGGCGGCTAAGAGCAACACTATTCTCTGCTTGCAGACACCTTGACGCTGATAGATAGAACTGTTCGCTGGTCACCTGCTGTGGGAGGTCCGGCTGTCTGGGTGATTTATTCGGAAAGGTCGTAACGGATTCTTACAATATATATATATATATATATATATATATATATATATATATATATATATATATATATATATATATATATATATATATGTATATATATATATATATATATATATATATATATATATATATATATATATACATATATATATATATATATATACATATATATATATATACATATATATATATATATATATATATATGTATATATATATATATACATATATATATATATATATATATATATATATATATATATATATATATATATACATATATACATACATATATACATATTTATATATAAATATATAAATATATATATATATATATATATATATATATATATATATATATACATATATACATACATATATACATATATATATATAAATATATAAGTATATAAATATATATATATATATATATATATATATATATATATATATATATATATATATATATATATATATATATATATATATATATATATATATATATATATATATATATATAGTGGACGCTCGTTAATTCGAACTCGGTTAATTCGAACTTTCGGTTAACTGGAACTAATCCAAAGGCCCCAAAAAACTTTTATTTGAGTTAACATTAAAAATATCTCATTAATTCGAACTAAATTTTTATGACTTCAGTTAATTCGAACTAAAAATTTGACAAAAAAAAATTCATTTTCCTCGTTTAATGGAGAAAATACACACTGTATTTATTATTTTGTGTGTCAAAATTTCTTTTCTGTGTAAAGAGGCACATGCCTGCATTACTAGACTATTGCATGTCCGCTAAACGTTAGTAGCTATTGTCCTTCTTATTAGTACTAAACGGAAAAAGGAATTTTCCTTTATTTGGATCGATTTTCTTAGAATTTCAGAAAAACTAGTCTTTACTACAGATTCTAGGGAGCTGCGTCAGTTATAACTGCAGTGCAGACAAGTTAATGTGTCTAGTTTTTCTTCCTCATTGTGTGGTGTGCACGTGTAAAAATTCAGGATGTCTACACGTGGAAAGTACAGAACCCAAACTTTGGAGACAAAGGTAGAAATTTTAAAGAAAGTAGAGAAGGGAGAATGTAAAATAAAGTTAGCAGCTGACTATGAAATTTTAAAAAATGCCTTGTCAACTAATTTGATAAACAAGGAGTCAATTTTAGATTCATGGGAAAAATCTTAATTTGCTAGAGGAAGGAAACGCATGGGAAATGCGTCCCAAGAAGTTCTAGAAAAAGCTCTACTGCTATGGTTCCAGGATGTTAGATCTCGAAATTTTCCGATAAATTGACACCTAGTGCTGACGAAGGCTGATGAATTGGCAAGTCGAATGGGTACTGAAGATTTTAAACGCAGTGATGGATGGCCTTCTCGATTTAAGTCAAGGAACAATATTTCTTAAACAAACTGTATGTGGCCAAAGCTCTGATGTAAACGAAAACGTATGCACTAATTTCGGTAGGAAACTGCAAGGGCTTTTCTCTACTTACCTGCCGAAAGATATTTTTAATGCGGCCATAATGGACAAAGCCATAATGGACTCTATTAAAACTGTGAAAGCATTTATTCAGATGAAGCCTTCCTCTGAAAATGAATTGAATGTTTTCTTTAAATAGTGAAGCTGGCTGAACAATGTAGGCATCATAAACAGAACCAAACATCCATTTTACAGTTTTTTTCCCAAAGTGTAATTCATATTTTTATTAAAAGTTTACTTTATACTGCATATCTTCTGCTTCATTTTATGATGAAGGTAAGTCTGTATTGCTTTTTAATATGTTTAACTTTAGATAACGTAGTATAATATATTTTCTGGGGTTATACATACTAGGAGAGATTCTTTTTCACTGATACACATTTAAAGTTATATATTTTCTCTTAATATCGGATAATTCGAACTTTTTTCTGAGAACCTTTCAGTTCGAATTAACGAACGTCCACTATATATATATATATATATATATATATATATATATATATATATATATATATATATATATATATATATATATATATATATATATATATATATATATATATATATATATATATATATATATATAATATATATATATATACATATATATATATATATATATAATATATATATATATACATATATATACATACATACATATATACATACATATATATAGTATATATAAACATATATACATACACACATATATATATATATATACATATATAAATGCATACATACATACATACATATACATACATACATACATACATACATACATATATATATATATATATATATATATATATATATATATATATATATATATATATATATATATATATATATATATATATATACAGTGGTACCTCAAGTTACGAGTGTCTCGACTTACGAGTTTTTCGAGATACGAGCATTCTCTCGGTAGATTTTTTGCTTCGAATTACGAGCTAAAATTCGGGTTACGAGCAATCTTCAGATATCCCACGCTAGTTTGAGCAGCGAATGCCATGTTACGTGCTCATAAAATGAAAACACGAGAAGCATATAATATTTACAACCTTTATGTATAATAATTATACATTTGTATACATACGAGTATTATTCTGAGACAACTATCCAGTCTATAACCGAGAGATTGACACTGAACAATTACCACCTGGGGCAGCTTGCTCTGCCCAAACTTGAGTCGCCCTCTGAAACCGAACAACGCCCAACCTCTCTCACAGAGAGATAGCTCCTCCTCCATACAGGAACTCCCCATGGGGTCTAAGGGATGGGATGACCTTGGTCCTAGGATCGCAAGCTCTCCCCATTCTACGGATTCTGAGAAAACGTTCTTCGGATTCTCAGAAAGAGGAATCCGGACATTACAGCCACAGTGAACGTTCAAACAATCACCCAGCTTCCGTGTATCACACGTTCACTTAATAGTAGCTGGTAATAAAAGCGAAAGTGAGGAAAGTGGGGCGTAAAGGTCAAAAATCAACGAATAAGATTTAATTTTTCAGTTCAGCCTTTCTCCTCCTCTTCCATCGGCATCTTCAAGTCTGACCTCCAAGGTCAATGTTGTACATTGCACTTAATAAAAAAATTTAATGCAGTACGTTCTATTGTATTGCGGTTTTATACAATGTTCGTCGTTTATAAGCATATATTTTTTATTTAAAAACATGGAACAAAAAATTGCGGTGTTTTGGGGTAGCCCGGAATGAATTAATGGCATTTACATTCATTTCAATGGGGGAAAATTGATTCGAGGTACGAGTATTTCAAGTTACGAGCTCCGTCATGGAACGAATTAAACTCGTAAGTCGAGGTACCACTGCATATACATATATACATATACATATATACATATATATACATATATACACACACACACACACATATATATATATATATATATATATATATACATATATATACATATATACATATATATATACACTCAAGAGCCAAAACATTATGACCACCCCTACATTTTGCAATGAATTCGCCTGGATGACGTGGAAGGCACGTGATCAGGTGGAAGTGGTATTTAACTTCGGCTGAAGAGTCTGAAGAATCGTTCTTTCACTTACTTCTGTGTGTGATGAGAAGGGCTGCGGATCTAAGCGACTTTGATAGAGGGCAGATTGTAATGGCTCGAAGGCTCGGAAGAAGTATTTCCGAAACTGCACGACTTGTGGGTTGTTCGCGACCTACAGTTGTTAGTACTTATGCAAAGTGGATGAATGACGGTGAAACCAGCAGTAGACGACATGGTGTTGGACGTCCACACGCTATCAAAGAAAAAAGTCGTCGGAGACTGTCTCGCATGGTGAAGTAAAACGGGAGCCAGACAGTGGCTCAGCTGACAGCCCAATACAATGCAGGGCCAAGTAGAATAGTATCGCAGTACACTGTTCAGCGGACACTGTTGGATATGGGCCTACGCAGCAAACGTCCCACTCGTGTGCCTTTGCTGACCAAGCGTCATCGCCAACTGCGCCTGCGCTTTGCCCGGGAACATCGCGACTGGTCCATGGATCAGTGGGAGAGAGTTGCTTGGTCAGATGAATCACGGTTTGTCATTCATCACGCCGATGGTCGTGTCAGGATACGCCGTCTTCCAGGCGAACTGTTGCTCCCTCAATGTACAGTAGGTCATACACAGGCCGTTGATGACGGTATTATGCTTTGGGGGACGTTCTCTTGGACGTCTCTGGGACCCGTGGTTGTGGTAGAGCAGACCATGAATGCTACAGGGTGTCTGAACATCATCGCGGACCAGTTGCACCCTTACATGGCCTTTGTTTTTCCAGCTGGAAATGGAATGTTCCAACAGGACAACGCCCCGTGTCACAAGGCTAAAACTGTGTTGGAGTGGTTCCAGAAACATGATGCTGAATTCCAGTTAATGTCCTGGCCACCCAACTCACTGGATCTCAATCCGATAGAACACATTTGGGATGTCATGGGACGGCATCTCAGAGTTCCAAGACCACCAATTCGCAATATCTCGGATTTGCGTGACCGTTGCTTAATCATCTGGTACAATCTGTCTCCGGCCATCTACCAAGGACTTGTGGCATCCATGCCAAGGCGGGTTGAAGCTGTGTTCCGCGCCAAAGGTGGGCCAACTCGTTATTGACAGGTGGTCATAATGTTTTGGCTCTTGAGTGTATATACATATATACATATACACATACATACATATATACATACATACATATATACACACATACATACATACATACATATATACATGCATACATACATATATATATATATATATATATATATATATATATATATATATATATATATATATAACCGCCTTAATAGCCGATCTTACAAAGGGGGTAGGAAAATTCCCGTCCTAAAGAGAGAATTGGAAAAATGGGCCCCGTAAGCTAAAGGTTAAGTTTCAAATGCGACTATGAAAAAAATTATCTCTATTTATATATATTTATGTTTTTATGTTTTTATCTACATATTTATGTTTTTAGATATTCCCTACTAAGGCATGTACATTCATTTAAAATGTCTTGGGAGTATGGATTATCATCTGAGATCATTTAATAAGTAATCGTCTGTTAATTTTTTTTCTTCCTACACATTAAGTAGTATTGAAAATATAAATATATATATTACAGATTTCTAGGTTTCCGACCACAGAAATTTTAGAGATTTCCCCGGTAACCACATACATATATTACCAATCACATGTAAAACTACTTGAATTAAACGGTGACAAGCCAGCTTTGTATAACGTATAAGGGGGTTGAACAAACAAAAAGAGAATGCTGTGCGGTATCAAACAGAAGTATAACTTTGAAATTAAGTCCATAATAATATTTTTATAGTTGATCTAGGCCTGTAGTCTCAGGTCATACAGTAAGTATGAGTTCATGGAACATTAATTGCAGCGGTCAGTAGTATTGAAAGTGAACCTGCACAATGAAGGTTTTGGGAATAGAATATCCAATCTAATGGATAAAAAATGAAGATTACGGCCTAAAATACCTCTGCAATTACCAGAAAGTCGACAAAAGCCTATAACTGTCATATGAACGTGCATAAGATCGGAACTTTACAAAGGATTTCTGAATCTGGGTATTCCATTTCTTAAAATTTACTCTCACCTTAATGATGGTCCTTTATGCATGATTCATTATGTTTGCAAATAGGATGAACATTAAATCTAATGTACCATAGAGTTTCAACTTCTATGATCTGTCTTCAACAATGAATCATGTCTTGATTATTTACAGCCTATATTTTGCTTCCTCTAACGCTGTCTGCCTTAAATGGGACTCAAAGAACGTACACTTGTTTTCTTGGATGCTCTTACGTCTTGCATTTAATTGTATCATTCCGTCTTATGCCTTGATTTTCAGAATACACTGATTTCACCCTATAATATTATCGAGCACTATCTACCATGGTTTCATGATACATGCATTTTATACCACTAGAACCTACAACTAACTGCACGGATTGCAGTAGAATGCATGTAATTCGCTTTTAAGTATTTCCAAATGATTTACTGCAGTCGATTTCATGCCATAATAGAAAATATATCTTCAGTTCCGTTAAGTAGACTGAACTTCGAAAGAATGCATCATAAGGTGTTTCTAGCTTTTTACGAACTTGATTCCATTGATCGAGGACAATTTTCTGAACTCAGTATCTGTATTCATCTGAAGAACAACATTTTCATGTAGACCCATTGATTTTGTAAACTTTATTATTCGTTTCTTTAGTCTTTAACCATGCAACATCGCAAGAATGCTTGCAATTCTTTAAATACAAGTTTGGTATAAACAAGTAACTTATAAAAAAGTTTGGTAAAAAAACCAAACTTGTTTATAAGTTACTTGTTTATACCAAACTTGTTTATAAGTACACAAGTACTTATAAACAAGTTTGGTAAAAAAGGAAGTAAACCTTAAAGCAATTTAATATCAAGGTATAAATTATTTAATATCAAAATATAAATGATGAGGATTTCCTCTGTAATCTTTGATGTCAGAAGGGTTTCCTCTCAAACTCATCTTAAACGCATCTTCGCTCAATCCTCTTAAACGCAGAGCAATTAATATCGATAGGTAAACGATGTGTTCCATATAGATCAGTGATTACTGTTAAGACAATGAAATCGTGTTGCGATAGTCCATTCTAAAAGCTTACTAATATTACCTAGTGACAGTCAGTCAATCATGCATGTCAGTGAAGATTACCTAGTGATGTCAGTCATTTATGTAATTCTAACAGTCTATGTTTTACTTAATGATTCATAATAGCTCACATAGGCTTTAATTTGAAAGTTTTCATTATCAGTTTGTGCAAAACTTTTGCAATCTCCTTTCATACCAGATTCACCAATGAAGCGATTATTTAGTCTCAGCTAAACAAAAAATAAAATAAAATAAAATAAACTACACTGCTGGCCACCCAAATTACAACACCAAGAAAAACAAGAGATATCACAACAAAATTTATTTTGTAAATAATATGTTGACCAAGTATCAAATGATTAAATTTATAGACTTCTGTGAAGTGTGGTTCCTGCCAAAATCAGTAGCCAGAGTAGCCGCCATTGTTGGAGATCACCGCTGCCACACGCCTCGGCATTCATTCAAAGAGACTTTGGATGAGTTCTTGGGGTACAGCAGATCAAGCAGCTTCCACACGTTGCCAAAGTTGATCTGCTGTGGCAGCTGGGGATGGAATCTGGGTCAATCGTAGAGCAACCATGGACCACATGTTTTCTATCGGTGAAAGATCCGGAGAGCGAGGCGGCCAGGGAAGCAATTCAATTTGGTGATTGACGAAGAACCGTTGGACAATGCGTGCCACGTGTGGTCGCGCATTATCCTGTTGAAATATGGCTGTGGGCAAGCCCTGAAGGTAAGGAAGGACAACTGGCTCCAACACCTCGGAGATGTAGCGCTGGATGTATAAAGTACCGGCAATGCGTACTAGAGGTGTGCGAGAGTGATATCCAATACCGCCCCATACCATTATACCCGGTGCAGGACCAGTGTGGCGGTGCATAACGCAGCTGTTCAGCATCCTCTCTTCACAGTGTGTCCAGACTCGAATGCGACCATCGTGGTGTTGCAGACAGAAGCGTGACTCGTCAGTAAAGACAATTTCATTCCATTCTGCCGTCCACATCCTTCTGTCATCTCATCATTGGAGGCGGAGACGTCTGTGGTTCTGCGTCAAGGGTAGACAAAGCAATGGACGTCTTGCGGACAGACCACTCTGCTGTAAACGGCGTCGAATGGTACGCGCAGACACTGGATGATGCGTTACAGACTGCATGTGCTGTGCTATGGTTCGTGATGTGACTGAGCGATCCGTCACTGCCATGCGCACAATTTGCCTGTCATCACGTGAAGTGGTGCGCTGAGGTGGATGCGATCGAACACGCCGGTCCGTCGTACCCTCCTGCATCCAACGATCACATATCCGCATTACAGTTGTTTAGTTTCGTCCAACACGACTACCGATTTCCCTGAAAGATAATCCACAATCTCGGTAGGCCACTATCCTTCCTCTGTCGAACTCGGATACTTGATCAAAAGATAATCGCTGTTTTCGACGAGGCATAATTGATCGTTTTTTTGAAAAAAACACAAGAAAAACACAATTGCCGAACTTGAAATCGTCGAAATCTCCAAGCCTTAAATAGCGCTTTGAAGTGGCGCCACAGGCGCGCGTGATGTGCGTCTGCGCTGAAATTCTAATCATTTGCATATCTCACCTCCGCTAATGCATGTTGTAAATTTCATGTTATTTGCATGTTTCCTTCAGGGTGTTGCATTTACAGTGGCCAGCAGTGTATTTTGAGTACTACTCAGCAGTCATATCAAAAGGAAATGCGATATACATGCAATACAATGGACTAGAAAAAAATATGAATCGCTTATATTCTATAGTATCAAGCCGTTTAAAATTATCGAGTTAATAAAGAAATAGCATTTTTTCCCTTCTAGATAGTTTCTTCTACTTTCTAAGAGTAGCTAATATCAAGTATATAGATAAATAATGTTTTCATATTTTTTTCAGGGGTTGGTTTCTATATTGGTGAACCATGTGAAAGTGTTTGCAATAATATTTTATTTGAAGTGTATTGCAACAGGACGTCTGGAAAGTGCGAGTGCCATGACCACTACCCAGTGAACATTGAGAACAGACTCTGCGTCAAAGGTAAGTTCAAATTTTCTTTTCTCTCTAACTATTTCAGAGTGGCGATTAATCTTCCCTACAAATTCTTGCAAATACGTTGCAATTGAGTTATAAAATTTGGTTGATCACAATATACTCTTTCTGTTGCATACCCATATTTATAACATTTGACGATTATAAAACTTTTCTCCTTTAGTTATCTTCAAAATCAAAAATCAGCAAATTATTATAAATTGTTCCAACGCTGGAGGAACTGCATTATATTCTCTCTATGGGGTTACTATACCGTTGGATATTTCATAAGATAAAAATTATTAAGAGTCAAACATCCTACAAAGTCCAGTTTCTAAATTTGAGTTACAATGCAGTAAAATCTTATTTTAAGAACCCGATTTGCTATAAATGGAATAATGCACTGAGTGGCCCATTTATTGTAACCACCTAGTCAGTACATCGATGGGCCACTTTTTGCTCTCAGTACTGTTGCAATTCTCTTTGGCATGGATCTATGAGATGTTGATAAGTGACTTGATGAAACTGAGACTATATCCGGTGAACTGCATTTTCCAACCCTCTAAGATTCAATGGCTCTAGATCCAGCTGTCCCAATCTCCTTTCATACTCCTCCCACAAATTGTCAATTGGTTTAAGATCTGGTGATTGAGGAAGATAATTAAGCAAGATGAAATCTCTGTCTTGCTCTTTAAACCATCTTTGGACAATGTGAGTTTTATGGCATGGAGTCCTGCAGGAAGCATCTTTCTCCACTGGAATAACTATTAACAAGACTGGTTATACTTTGCCAGAGACAGTATTTAAATAACCCCTTGGTATTAAGACGATCTTTCACATGAACTGAAGGGGTCCAAACGATGTCAGAAAAACATCCACATAACCGTATAATAATGATAATTAATGTAACATGTTGTAGATAAAGAATCGGGTATTTAAAAATACATGTTAGTGTCCTAAAAATTAATAAAACATTTAAGTTAAGCCTTATAAACTCCACCAAGTCTGTCAGAGACAAATCCATAGCAATCAACAGAGAACAAGATATGGTTATGCCATCAGTTCTAGTTGGCTAGTATGCAATCCAAAGAGAATCTATATAGTTCTAGACTGCATTGTGTTTAAGGTATTCGGATCTTTGAAAGGAAAATAATAGCATTAAATAATACGAGGCTTTGAAAATAGTATTAAAAAGGCTCGTATATCTTAGTTATGTCTATAAACATATCGCATAATTACAAAACGAAACATGGTTCAAGTAATAATTAACAAAAAACATTTTAATAGTAAGCCAAGTAAAGTTACTCTTAAAAGAACCTAAGTTCTTCTCGTTAATGATTTTAATATTGAACTAAACTCTGAATTTTTTCTCAATATTTTTACAACTGATAAATGAGAATATTTCAAGCTTATAATGCTTTTATATAATCCACCAATATGTTTCATGTACTTCGTAATTATAAACAAGTAAATTTTATACAAAAACTGAAAATATTTATGTTCATTATAAAGACATTTTTATAGGAGGTGGGTCTAAAATTCAGTAGGGTAGACCATAACCCAAATATTTTTACCTCAAATATTTAATAATGCTTAATTTTATTAGATATCTGTCATTCATGATGAATAAACATTTTTGAAGTTCTCAGATATTACTTAATTACATTTTATGACTGAATTCCACGACTGATTTTCCACGCAATTGTTTTACTTGTTTTACCGGTTTATGGGCAATCGATGGGAAATTTTCTAGTATTCATTTAAGATTTTACCATTTGTATTATTTTGCTTATTGATTACGTTAATTATTTGTCGTGGGGCATTGAGTTTCGATTACAGATAAAAGCAATAAAATGGTAGGTTTAAATTATAATAAGTATTTTAACGTAATGGGGATAACTTTGATTTATGTTGCTGAGAGCTGGAAAGAGAAGTCAAACTGACGTTAAAACATGTACAGATTTTACATTTTGATAAGTATGAAGATAATTAATTTTTCACCAAATTCATAGTTATGCAACAACGGAAAGCGTTTCCTTTCGATTTCTATTCCAAATTTTCCGGCTATGTTTCCGAATGAACTTTTGTTTTCGTAAAACTGACTGTTATCTCAAATGCATTCATTTATTTCCTATCTGAATAAAGCCCAACGCTATTCATTCTTCTACTTTTGAAAGAATAATTTGCTTTCATTCTACATCAGCGTATCTAAACAATGGAAGATGTGATAATTAAAAATCAGATGCTGGAGGGGAAAATTTTCAATTTCGATAACTAATTACATGTTTGTTCTGAAAAATTTATCGCAACTAAGTTTGAATAGCATATATCGGGATTTATAATGCAAAGCAGGAATAAAAGGATTATTTTGAAGCAAACGAAGTAGCATAATTTTCATCCAACAATAGTAAGAGCTGTTGCAATATAGGCTCCTCCGAGAACAGTCTTATTCCAGAAAGACTCTTAATGGATTGCACATGTTAAATAATTCAAAGTGATATCAAAAGTACTTCAGAATTCAGAACTGTATCATTCAATCTGGTATTGTAATAAAATGGCTAAAAATAAATTAAAAAGTTAACGAAATCAAGCAGCTATTTCCCGAACCGAAAATGCTAATTCTGAAGGCATCAGTTCGGATTTGGGTACATGGGTTCGTTATATTTTTCTTTTTTTCCAAGTATGTAACAGAAATACAAAAGAAAAACATTCCTTGCCTTTAAAATACCTAGTTAAAGAATCCTTGTCAATTTTCTGTTTTAAAAAAAAACTAAACTATGGGGGGAAAGTCTGTAGTATAATATATAGCAATCACTATATAAACCAGGGGTTTCCAACTGGCGACCCGCGGGCTGCATGCGTGCCGCGAAGACTTCTAGGAAAATAATTTGCAGAATCAATTCAGGTATTCTTAGTTAACAAAAAAAAATGCTTTTGTAAAAATCTATATTGTTTTCAAATGCTGTTCATTTACAAAAAAGATTGATTTTCCTCGAATTCCATGAAAAGTAGGGTGTCCGCTCATGTTCTATTTCCTACCCCCTCCTCCCTTTTCCCGTTGTTACACGTCCAAGGAGCTCAACATGAGCTCAACATGAAAGATGGTGAGAGACTGCTTCTAGGCCACGCCCTCGGGAGTCTGTCTTGTTAATGACTGGGCAAGGAATAACTATTAGTGGCCATAAGGTAGGGACAGAAAGAGAGAGTAAAGTGATTGGGAGTTGCTAGGATCCATGAGCTTATACAAAACTAGTATGACAGAAAATTTTCTGCCATACTGCTAGGAGGAAGTTTAAGGATAGGATTTAAGAGGAAGTTTAAGATAGAATATTTTTTACCGTAGCAATGCTACGTATCCATTTTCAATTTTTAAAATGTTTTTTACCGTGCAAGCACGTATTAATTTTTTGTTTTTATAAGTTTTTTTTTTCTTTTAAAGGAAAAGTGAAATAAAATTAACGAACAAGCACGGCTCGAGGCCGTTACGTCCAAGGACTCGTCCACTGTCTTATTTTTAACTCAGAGACCATAACCAGCAGGGTCGAAAGACCCTGCTGACTCAATTGTTCCCACCAGGAGAAGAGACTTGACCTGCTATGTGGTCACCGCCCATTTCTGCATGGACTGTCCCTTTCCCAGGCTTTAGGGGGTACGGGTTTTCTCGAGGATACTAAGCTGAACTAAAGCAGCCCCAGGATACCTACCCCATATCGCTGTATTCCAACCTTCAAGTAAAATAAACTCGTCCTGTGAGGGGTTATCCCAAGTCTCTTCTCCTGAAAGGAAACGATAGGTGTGTATTTCTTTTGTAACCAAGAAGGCACGTGTTACGAGACAGGGTTTTCTTTAAAAAACGTTACTGTGCGTATGTTCTCTAATTATTAATTTTATAAGTGTGGGTGGAATTTCAAAGAAACGCAAGATTGAAAATGAAAACAGAGCTTACAATGACCGTTGGGAAAGCAATTACTGAATTACGAATAATAATGGGAAGTTTCAATGTTTGATTTGCATGCAAGTGGTATCAGTGCCTAAAGAATACAATATGAAAAGACATTATTCAATCCATGAAGAAAAGTATCAAGGATATGGGGGAGAAAATCGAAATATCTTGATTTCAGAGCTGAAGATGAAAGTAAAACAGCAGACAGGGTTTTTTTCCAAAATATCGCACGGTCAATCATCTGCGTTGTATGCTTCTTATGCCGTTTCTCTTGAGCTTGCAAACAAAAAAAACCATTTACTGATGGCAATTTAGTAAAAAATGTACTATTGAAATGGAAAAGGCTTTTGGGGATGCTAAATTAGCCGATAAATTTGATTCAGTGCTGCTTTCTAACCAAACTTTACAGAGAAGAGTTATTGATATGGGAGACCGGGTAGAAAAATCATCAATTGGTTTAGTTGAAAAAAGTACCTATTTCTCACTTTGCCTGGATGAAAGCACTGGTCAAACAAATATAAGTCAGTTGTTAATATTTATACGTGCAACTCAAGAAGATTTTGCTACCAAGGAAGAATTATTGGAAATATGTCCAATGACTGAAACCACGAAAGGAAAGGACATCTATGAAGCCGTGAAAAAAGCAGTTAACAAAATCGGAGGTTTTGATAAATGTTCAGCAATTGTAACGGATGGTGCACCAGCAATGGTAGGAGGAAAATGTGGACTGGTTGGATTACTAAGAGAAAATGGAGTAACTTTTCCGACAATCCATTGTAATATTCATCGGGGAGCTTTGTGTGGAAAGTCAGTGAAACCAAATCAAGTTTTCAAACTTGTGATAAAAGTTATCAATATGATAAGAGGTGGAAATCGTGCACTTTTATATAGGCAGCTAAAGCAATTTTTGGAGGAAATGGAAGCAGAATAGGGGGATTTGCTGTTCTACAATCATATAAGATGGTTGAGTGCTGGAAAGTGTCTCGAGAGATTCCTTGGCATAAGAAAACACATCCCAGAATTCGTGAACAACAGACACTACACAACTGGAAGAAGAGTTCCAAAGTGTAGATTTCTTAAAAGAATTGGCTTTCCTCACCGACATTACCACGAATCTTAATGAACTGAATCTAAATCTCCAGGGAAGAAGCAAGCTGATGTCAGATTTGATGGGCCACGTAAATGGGTTTCGAAATAAATTAAAATTTTTACAAAGTTACCTTAAAGAAAAACGATTTGGTCCATTTTACAAGCTGTCGGAAGTTATCTGAAGAAATTGAAGATGATGAGACACTTGATTTCTCTGAATTTGTTGCAAATGTCCAAGAAATCATAGAGGAGTTTGACAGTAGATTTAAAGATTTTGAGTCGTTGAAAAATAGCATGCTGCTATTTAGTAATCATATTCAAGCAAAGATTGAAGATCAACCAACTCATCTTCAACTTGAACTATGCGACCTACAAGCGGATACATTTTTTTCAAACGAGGGAAGAAAGGGGAGCAGATTTCTTTAAATTATTAACAAAAGAAAGATTTCCAAATCTGCGAGACTTTGGGCAGAAAATTACATCAATGTTCGGGAGTACGTACTTATGCGAAAGTGTATTTTCTGCGTTGAAATTTATTAAGAACAACAATAGAAGCCTCCTAAGAGATTCTTCTCGCCAAAGAGAATCCCCCCCCTCCTCAAGAAAAGTCCTGGGTATGGTCCTGATTAAATTGCGCCCGCCACTAGATAGGTGTTTTCGATTGCGGCCTTTGGACACTTGTAAGTTGGAAACCCCTGATATAAACTTTCCAGTGCCAACACTTAAGGTTGCTGTGTACTAACCCTCATTCGCTCACCTCAGTGTTAACCTATGAAGAAAATTTGTGTACAATTTACAGCTACATAAATGCTGATAATCCAATAAAAAGGGTATTTTCAAATAGCCTGAACTTTTCTGCCCCTTGCAATAGGCATCATTTTATAAATTTCGTCTACCAAAGGAATTTATGAAGGTTTAAAACACGCAATACCTGTTTTTCTCCCCAAAATAATTTAAATTTTAAAATATTATTTGCATTTTTTTAAATATCCAGAAGTGTAAAATTTCATTCTCTATTACAGAGTACAATTTTTTAAAAAATCTTTAAATCCAAGTCGGCAATCCTTAGACACATTTTCTCCATAGGTTAACATTGAGGCTAGCGAATCCGATAGGGTTAGTACACGGCAGCCTCGAACACAGCTGCCGCTAGATGAAATTTTAGTCAATGCGTTCGATGAGTAACTTCTTGGTCGCTCTGGTTTATTTCTATTACTATCACATATCGTCGGTGATCTCTAAAAAGGGCGAATAGCTGTGTGAATATATATACATATTCGCCCTTTTTACAGAACATCCACGAAATCTGTGTTCTTACTCAATAATGTAAAATATAAACAAATCAAATAAACAAAATATAAAAAGCAAGCATAGACTGCTAAATCACTTTAACTAAAAACATATCCTGCAAAGAAAACATAAAACATTTTCAATGGAGGATAGCGTAGAAGCTTCATATCCTCATAATGAAAAAATACAAATATAACTAAAAATAAATAATCCAACAGAGATAGATAAAAATAATAAGAATATAGACAAAAAACAAACAGAAATCAAGCACTCAGGGCATCCCCGCACCAAAGGCAAGATTCTGTATAAGTGCCGGAACTGAACCATAAAACAACATAGAGGTAACCGAAAGGTCTCTTCATCAGGGAGCCTAACCAAATCAGTTACCTCAAGGGGAAGTTTCTGAATAGGATGCAGGTAAGACAAACAGACATCCGAGTCAAAGGTCCCGAGTCAAACACAACTTACAGTAAGGGCTCAACGCACCGTACATGCAAGCACACAAATAATCCTAATGCAAAGTCAAAGATGCATACACACCCCAATTCCGTAAGTGACGGTTATGGCGAAACAGCAGCCAATTCTATCCTAGAAGTTACGTCATTGTAACAATACTACAGCCATCCACCCCCCCGCCCCCCTCCATTACAGCTTAACCAAATGAAAACAAAAATACTATCCTAAACATCTTTAAAAATTCCTGAGTCTAAATGCCCTTTTTTTAAAACTTTTAAATTGCCGAAATTTTTAGGGAAATTGTTTTTACTTAAGTTTTCCTCGAAATTGATTTTGTCTATATTCTTATTATTTTTATCTATCTCTGTTGGATTATTTATTTTTAGTTATATTCTTACTCAATAAGTCTGATGCCCTTCCTAAAATAAGTAGGGTGAATTCCGACAAAATCTCCTAATAAAGTATTCTATTCCATCTGTCATAAGATATTTTTAGAATTTTTTTGAAATATTAAAAGATAATAGCTAAAAATAAACTTTGTGTTCCAGAAGGGATTGCAATCCCTATGAACTTTGACCTGAAGCTTGGAAACCCGGGCTCGTGTATGAGGTCTTTGGTTACTTACGGTGGCTCGAAAGATTAAATCGGAGAAGGTTGATAAATCACTAAATAATTACAGTGAATTGTTTCAATAAGTCAACAAATTCTTCTCACATAGATTCAGATTTCCATGCGAGGAAGAAAGACAATGGAAATAGACCATAAGTTGCAGAATATTTATTATGTTTACAACAGTGGTGTTGCCAAATAGTTTTGATACTTTTTTTTATTTGTAATTGATATGAAATATCTTATTTTACGCATTTTGAGTAAATTTGTTTACATCATATATCATTTCTTATTAAATGATTTCTCGCTTTTTATCACTTTTTTCACATCAAAACATTTTGTTCCAAAACCCGAAATGATTATGATACCTTAGACGATGTTAATAAACTTTTTTTTTCTTTCTTGGGTGTCAGAAGATTAGCACTCTAATACTTAAATTGTATATATTTAAAAAATATGGTGAAAATAAAATTTTAATTTTTTTTATTTTACCGTATGAATAGCAGAAATTTTTAGTCAACATTTAAAGCAACATGGCGCTAAAAAGCGAGACCATTCCATGATTTCACCAAGTAGTCAGCTCTCGTGGGCAAAGAAACGACGGTAATAAATGATAATTGTGTTTTAAAATCTTTGCCTCAACTGATGATATAGAGTTGTCAATATAAAATCCTGATCATGTTGAGGAGCAGTAACATTTGTACAGATTGATGCTAAATCTGTCCTGTGCCTATATTTCACAGTCCAGAACCTGGAGATTGTCCACTGTAGAACATTCAGTAACCTGTAAATATTCAGTCATAGTGTTTTGCTTCGAACCCTTCTCTTTGGCATTCTGATATCATATAAGCTCTTTGTCGCAGAGGTAACTTTTGTCAGCCACAGAGACTGGACAAAAACAATGTAAGACAGTGTAGAAAAGGATGGTTACTGAACCTGGACATTTTTTAATTGTTGGTATTATCGCATTGCAGTTGGTAATGTTCACATATTGGTTTATCTGAGGGACCATGTCTTCATAAAACGTTCAACTACTCTTTTTATTTTTGTCCTCTAATTAGTACGCTTTAACAATTATGCTAAACATTTGATCACCAGGTTTGATGTGAAAAATCTTAATAATAAAGATATAGTAAGTTCGAGGATTTAAAATGCATCATGTTACCTGAGTATCTTATAGCTTTTAAAAAAAATATATGAGAATAATTATAAGTATTATTTTCAACAACTAAACATTTCTTTGAATAATTTTAACATTACCTATATGAATTCCTTTATATAGTTTTTCTCAAACTAGTTTTTAACGTTGTATTCTCACATAATGCTCCTTACCTAATTTTGCAGCCAAGTCAGTAAATTCCAACTCTATTTTATTCAAATTTATTCATTCGCCACTCGAGAATAAACTGGACGCCTTAATCTCGATCTCTTGTTTACACCATTTCCCTGTACATCAACCATTTCCATAAGAACATTTCCGCTCAATCCGCCATTGGCAACAAACGTAACGCCATTTCGCACGCTATTTCCGAATCGAACTTCCTGTGTTCCTGATTGCTTTACATTTTCGCCTTCCCCAAAACCTTTTTTCGCGAAGAGTGGCCCAAACAAGTTTATTTTGAAAGGCAGGAAAATATCATCCGGAAGGAGCTCGGAGATATACTCAGTCTTCTTGCTCCAATACGATTTTGTTCCTTTTGCAAAGGACTAAAAAGAACTAAAACAGAAACCAAGCCCACCATCCAACAAAATTTGGAATGATTTCCATAAATAAGTTTAATGGACCTTATTTCACTACTGAATATCAAAAGGTTTCCGAATTCTTTTTTTAGAAAGACCCATTAAAACTTTACGCAATTACGCTGAAAGTATACATTCATGTAATTTAAACAACCTTAGTTAATGTCAAAACGCTTTCAAACAGTAGTAAATAACAACATAAAACATTTAGATTTTAAATGCGCTAAATTGTGTAGTAGTTTAATTTCTTCTCTACGCGCCTCTTATGTTGCATCTTTATTTATAATTTTAGTTTTTTAAATTGAGATTTGCTTTTAGAGTTTATTTTTCTTCATCAAGCTATGTTATTCCTAAACAAACTATCGAAATTTTTAGTTATAATCAATGTACCAATATTACTCGGTATTAAGAACAATTTGTTTTGATCATCTATAGCATAAAAAGTATATAATGTCTAACTCATCAAGAAGGAAATGTATTTTTATTAGAAATAATTCTTGCAAGTAAACTTAAGCCTTTCCATTTCACATTTTCAGAATGATTACACAAAACGCAATACATTTATGGTATCTTATTCTACGCTCTGTATCATATACTCAATACAACCAATATTTACTTAAGTCCAAAGAACGTATGTATTGAGAAAATGCGAAGGGAGGACGAATTGCGATAAAGTAAGATTTTTCTGTCAATTATCAGTTACCTTTTTATAATAAAACAAGAATTTTCAGCATTGTAAATCTTGATTTACACTACAACATTACCTTTTCCATAGACAGAATTTTTGCTGCCGATACCAAAAGTGCCTACAACGCTTTTGGAAATGGCAGAATATTGTGAACAGAGGGAAATCCGTCGGTTATACAGAGGCTGTTCACACATTTTTTAGACGATGTATATTGTATTCACAAAACTAAATTACATAAAATTCTTGTGTTTTAAATGTTCTCTTTGACATCCCTTATTCTGAATTATCTTTCGACACCGCAATTTCCAGGATAATAATGCCTTTTGCAGTGTCAGAACAGGTATTCTATCCCATTCCTCCTGAACAGCTTTACAGAGTCCTGTAAGAGTTTTGGGACGACGTTTGTATAATGCAGATTTTAAAAGTCCGAAAGCACAAAAATACATAGTAGGGATATCAGTGAAGGGTATGGCCTTGATACCAGTTTTTTGTTTCATTTCTTTTAGGAATTTTACAGTGGATTTTGATGTGTGACTGCTAGCTTTGTCCTGATGGAGTCTCACAGATTGATAGCACTGTGGGTAAAGCGATGGTATTTCATTCAGAAAAATTGGCGATAAAATATGTTCCTGATAGTATTTGGAGTTAATCTTGACATTTTTTTCCACTCTCTTTATTTTTAACTTGCCATTATAAGAAAAACCAGCAACAATCATGAATCCCTTAGAAAAACTTTCTTTCGATTCTTTGAACCATGTACTTAAATTTTTTTCTCCCCTTTTATGATAATAAATGGCTTTTTTTGTTGCATTCATTTAAATACACCCATGATTCATCTATTGTGACAGTTGTTTTCTATTTTTCTTTGGATAAGTGTTTGTCATATAGAATTCTGCAGCGTGTTCTGCGTTCAGCGATATGATTTGGAAAAAGACGATGTACATTGCGTTTTTTCGATTTCTTAAGATTTAAATCAACGTTTATCATTTTGTTTACAGTGGACACCGAGCATTTTAATGATTTTGCAACTGTCCTTTGACTAGGGGTTTTTTCTTTTAACATTAAACAACGTACCTTTGCAATAGTCGAAGATGTCCGTTTTTTCCTTGGATACTTGTTTGGAATTTTTGTCCCACTTGAGGCTCCAATTTGACGTTTTTTTCCTTTCTTGTTGACGATATTACCTATCGACGCTTTAGATATCAAAAAACCATGACTCTCACATCGTTTTTGGATAACGGAGTATGCATATTTCTCTTCGGAAAGAGCATAAATGTAGCCTTCGAACCACTTCTTTGTTAAAAACGCCATTTTGAATAAAAAAAAAACTTTCAAGCCGCAGACGATAATTTTGACTTTTAAAAACATAGTACAATTGCAATTATTTCTTTTGCAGTAAACGATTTTTTATTACCGCTTAACAAAATCGTCTAAAAAATGTGCGAACAGCCTCTGTATATATATATATATATATATATATATATATATATATATATATATATATATATATATATATATATTCATATATATATATTCATATATATATATATATATATATATATATATATATATATATATATAGAGAGAGAGAGAGAGAGAGAGATAGGGGTGTCTTGTTAATTGTCGAAACTCAATAGAAATATATTTGTACTAAAAGTTCAAATGTTTTGCTCTTCCTCCGTTGCTTCCATCGCTTCCAAATATGTAATGCTTGTAGGGCTCAGTTGCTTAATATTTTTATGCTAAATGTCCCCAAAGAAGCTGTATGCAGCTGTTCTCACAGTAACAACCCTAAAGAAGTAAGGTTTGGGTTTTTACTGAGGAACAACTGCACACAAAACACTCCCTTCTCTACTGTGAATGACAATCACCGTTTTAGTTGGTGTATCCATCTCCGTTTCTGGATTGTAGATGTCTGGAAAGTTGCTCTTTGGAGTTTCTCTTTTTGCAAATTAGACATCTTCACATCTACGAAAGACTGCGAACGCAAAATGTTAGACTATGTTCGTCCAAATGTAAAGTCTGGTGGTGGTTACATCATGGCTTGCTTTAGTGTTTTGATCTTAGTTTTGTTATTTTACCGAACTCCATGAACTCTGAAAGGTATATCGAAGTACTGGTCAAATGGACTTTTTCAACATGTTGCACAAAACTGGAGTTTTATGTTTTAACAAGATCAAGCTCTTTTCTATGGTATGAAAGATTGATATTTACAAGGAGGAATTGATGTACCGAATAACTCAGCGTCCTTCCTTTAATGGTATTGAACACCCCTAGAAGAACCGAACTCGAATACAAAATTTAGCGATGACGATCTTAGATCATTGATTCATCTTTGGCAGCTAACTTTGCAAGACAAATAGAAACCCTTGCCTTCTAAAGACCTGCCTAAAACTAATTAGTGGCATGCCTCAACCGTATGCAATTCTCGTACGTAAAAGTCGAACCACGTCAAAGTCCTGATAAAACCCTTTTCCTCCATAATTATATAGACTAAATTCATTTTATTATATATTGTACCTTAAATTATCAAAGCATCTGACATCCAATGAGCTAGAGTAAAGATTTTCGTACTGAACGATCTTATTAAATAAATAGTCGAGACAATTGTTCACTATGAAAATACATTTGGTACGTCTAGACTTGTAACGATATTTTCGGCCATGCAGATATTGTCTGCTGAATAATCCATGATCGAAGTTTAATTTAAGGTGATTTTCTGTACTGATGTAACGGGTTTACAGATCGTGGATTACCAGATATACCAGATAAATTAATTGAGCTTCAGTGCTTGTTCAGCTACTCAAATTATTTATAATTTAGATCTTAATTCAGCCAAACTGATCATCTAAATAAATAGTTAGGAACGCATAATTTCCGGCTAGCATCTTACCAGAATAACATTCTTAAGCCCTACGAACCTAAGAGCAGTAACGGATTTTTTAAATTTAAAAGTTAAGGAATTTATATATATGTGTGTGTGTGTGTGTGCATATACTTCTTTGAGATCCCCCCTCCCCCAAGTTTCAATTCCAGTCTAGAAAGTTAAGATTACGAACTTCTGCGCAACTGCATGGAAACCTGCGAGAATTTTTCGAAATGTCACGTATTGTCATAGGAGGTGTTGCCATGAGTGGGTTTGCAAGTTCGGTAAAAAAGCTAGGTGTATATTCTAGAAATATTATAATTTTCTTCTGTGCTTAAGAAAAAATATAATCACAATAAAAATAAATAAAAAGTTCATAAAGTTTAATTTTAGCTATGCAAACATAATGTTATTACGCATTATATTACTCGATATAAAGAAAAATTAAAAAACATTAGTGAAATTTACGAGTACTTACGAGTAGATTTTTGCACAGAATGAAACATCATGCTGTTTAATTTCTTGAAATATACATATCCAGAAAAATTCCTTTTGTTTTCCATGGTTTACTATTCCAGCTTAAACGCATGCTTCAGAAAGTATATTTTCATTTATCTTCATGGTTAAATAAAGATGCTTTAGCTATGTGATGCATTATTTCTATTAATTTTTTCTATGTCCTTAAATTATTTTCTATCTTATACTAAAGAATTTTTTGGGGAGGTTGAGATTAAATAAGATATACATGCTATTTGTATTCAATGAAAAAAATACCTCGTTAACAAAGTTGGATTTTGAAATTTATTTAGAATTCCATTAAGAGAAAATAAATACGTAAAAAATTAGTCACCAAAGAAAAACAAACTATTTCATCAAGTGGAAAATCTAAGTAATGGATGTGGTCCCTAAAGAAAGTTTATTCTCCGCATCAGAGGAGATCAGTTTTAGGATGTTAATCGGATATTTAGCTTAAACTTGTACAGTTTTTTAAAGAAGTAACAGGAAATGGTTCTTTCACAAAGTTGTAAAAAAGAAAGTTTTAGCTTTGATTTCCCATGTAGAGGTTCTGAAAAATTTAACCACCTTCCGAACTTTTTCTTTCGGATTACTTTCTGCGGGACTGAAGTAAATAATTGATAAAAAGTTCAGTAAGTCATTTCCTGTTTTGTCATTTCATTTAAAAAAATAAGCAACATATGTTACAAAAAATGTAAAAATGTGCATGATTGTTAAATAGGCTCGTAAATATAAATTCGCAAATAAAAAAAATGTTTTTGTTTGATTGAGGATTGGATTTCTACTTCCATCTTTTGCAACGAGAGGTTTAAACTGACTGGCAAATAATTTCGGAAAGTCTTTCGTTTCCTAGATTAGGACAAGAGTATCGGAAGTCAATATCAGAATTATCTCTTACACGAAATGCTTTCATACTTGACGAAGGCCTTCAAAAAGTTGTGTGACACTATCTGTGAACTCTTCACACTTTAGTTTCATAACACTTCAGATGTGTTATTTGTCAGTTGATAATTATAATTAGTAAAATTTAAAATGTAAACCATTCATCAGAAAAAGATATTAAATAACAGGAAGAATGTAAGGATAGGGAAAAGAAAGACGCAGAAATCCTACACTTAGAGCTAAACCAACCATAAATGCAAGATTCTACAGCAGTATAAAAACTAAACCATATTACGAGGCAACCGACCGGTTTCCTCATCAGGAGGCTTAACCGAATCAGTTACCTCAAGGGGGAACATTCGGAATAGAATGCAGATCAAACCAAAAGACATCCCAAGATCCCGAGATACCCATGGAAACAGATAGTCAAATCATTTGAAAATAAGCAGAAATCCTGCACTTAGAGCTAAACGCATCATAAATGGAAGATTCTGTAGCGGTAAAAAGAAAACATACAATCCTCAAAGAACACAAATGAAAAGACAGAAATACAAAAGGCACATTCACCCTATCCCGATAAATAGTGAATTGACGGTTATAACTACAAAACAGCAATTTTAACCTTAAGCATTACGCCACTGTGGCATAACTAATAATTTACATTTTACTAGTTATAATTGTCTGGGTTTTTTTTCAATATGAGGATTTGTTGCAAGTGCGCAATCTTTTATTGAAAGGTTTAAAAGTTATTCAACGCTAGTTCAGTTTTTCAGTTAATTTTGTTTGGCTGTATATGCCTTCTTTACATTTTTTTATTTCTTATCTAGTGTTGAATTTTTACCATATATAAGTTGTCAGTTGATAAGTCTTGTAGTCCGGTAAAGTATTAGGAAATTAGTGTTTAATAATATTTCAGTATATGAAAAAAATTTTTTAAATGTGCATTAAAATAAACAATATTTTTCAGATCGACCCTAAAAAGGAAATGATATTAATAGATGTTGTCTTGAAATAATCAAATTCCCCTCTGCATTTAATACTAGAATACATCTATTGTTATTTTGAGGAACTTCTAGTTTGTAAAGAGAAATATTACCCTCAAAATATTATTTCTCTCTTTTTTAAATGAGCTACTGGGACCAAATCTAAATTTTAAAACCTTACGCTAAAAAATGCTTAATCATCTATAGTATTAAATGCTTTGCTTTACATCAGACTTCAAATAGTCTTGATATTTGTGAATGTTTAATTGAATTTGTCATTTTTAAGATATATACTAAAATCGACGAGTACCCAACTAACAGTACATCTGCACAACAATATATATATCATTTTTAACATTACAAGATGTACACTTATTTTTAAAATCTACTAGAAGCATTATTTTAAAGGTTGAAAGAGCACGAGTTAAGACAAAAGCTTCCTTAATCCTCGATAACAAATTGTTATGGATTTGTGACCCTGTTATCATTAACTTAACTATCATGCTACTTATGTATTTAAGGAAATGGCTTTGTAGAATCGTTGCACTAAAGTGAGAAATAAATATCTACTTGACATTTCCCCGATGTATTTTCTTTTAATTTTTAATACTTCATGAGACCAGGAAAGAATTTTGAAGCATTGCATTGGACTTTGGACTAACATTGGAACTTCTAAAGTTAAAACTTTTTAAAAATATATTAAATGAGAAACACGCTGTAAAGGGGATATTTATATAATTTAAAATGCAAGAAAAAATTAAATTTATAAAAATAGAAAGAAAAAAGGAGAGCCTGTAAATGATATACTAAAAATATTGTAACGATATTATATTAGAATATATTTAATATAACAATTAAATTATATGTAATAAAATGAGATTTGAAAGAAAAAGAATGTCCAAATATAGGAGCTAATCTTTCGAAGCTTATCAAGAACATTTTTTCAGCTTAATTTCATATGCTTACTTTAACAATCATCCAAGCATATTACTTGGAGGTAACGACAAAACAGTGCATTTAAACCTTTTAAAAAGGTACACCTAGACATAGACATGCGTGAAAAATGTATATTTTAGTTCTCTTGGGTTTTCCCAGGTGTGTGCAGGGTCATAAACAATTTTTGAAAGCGCTAAATGAATCCTGCCTCATGGGTTTGGAAAAAAGTTATCTTTTTTTGAAAAAATTTACACATTTTTTAACTGATTCTCTTGAAACTGCAAGCTTTTTCTTCTAGAACATGTTTCCAAAATTTAAATGAAACAAACTTCTTTGCCCTCAAAATATTTTGAATGATATAAAATTAATTTTAATTTATATATACAATAAATAAAATTTAATAATCATAACTTAAATTAATAGCTAAATATAATGATTTCGATGCAATTTAATAAACGTTCTTTTCTTTAAAAACAAATTTTTTTTTTTTTTTTGCATTAGACTACAGACCTCCCTTTTATGAAGTAACATTCCTGCTCTAGGGAAAACACAACTATACATGTATAGTGAAAATTACTGTAAATAATTCTAAACGTTTCCAGTTTTTCTTCTGTCAAATGCATTTTGGATATTCTGGGTCGGAAAAACCTCAGGAAATATATAAAACTTCAATAGGCAAGTTTCCATCATCGTCAAAGTCCACAAAACTTTTCAGTTTGACTAAAAGAGATTAGAGGTATACTTGGAATCAACAAAAGAGAGAGGGGGAAAAACGCTGAAGTGGTTGTCCATGCATCCGGCGGCCATTTTCCCGGTTCTGTTACCATATGTGACAGATTACACATGATGGATGAAATTTTTCGAAAATATCTCTTCGGCAGCTTTTAAAGGTTTCGGAGTTTATTTTCTAAACTGGCGAGTTTTCCAGGTTTTTGTTGCGTATTTGAGCTATCGAAAGAGCAATAGCTTCTTATGGTTTAAACCAAGATAAATTACCTTATTATTTTTAAATCCCGTTGCACAGTGCTGGAAAATTTTGTGGTGACTCTGAAATGCACTGCGATTTATTTAAAGCAAATACGTGTTTTTCGTTTTTGGTATATAAATAAAAAAAATTTAGGTCTCCATCTTTTACATGGTGACGTATACGTGCAATAAATATTTAAAGTCATTTGAATATATATGAATACTACATTCCATTTTTTAGCATGTTAAATTGAGATGTTCCATAGAGATTAAGAATGATTTAAAAATTTCGTTTAATTTTCTCATTGTGATTTCTTATAGTTAGCCGTAAGGATATCACTAAACTTCTCTTAACCCCAAAATGAAATAAGATTACTTACAAATTTGTTGCATGAATATGCATGTACGTACGTAATTAACTGCTTTTCTGTCCCCCCAAATTGCTATAATAGATAAATATTTATTTATACTTTTACACCATACATACACACCCAATATATATATATATATATATACATACACACACACACACACACACACACACACACATATATATATATATATATATATATATTACTACATCCATAAAATTGATTGCAATAGCAAGTCAGAAGTGAAAATATATCATACAAAAACAGACTTACTGCGGTATAAAGACTAATCATATTATTAATAAATCATCCATCCCTCAGCCATTTAGAAATTCTGGTTCAGGTTATCGACAAGCATCACATCTCTTCAAAATTTCGATTGCTTCTGAAAAAACCCTCACGTGATATAAGTTTTAAAATAGCATTGTCAAAATGCAATTATCCCTAAAATCCCAACAGTGGAATCTACCGAAAATCGCAAAAGGATATTTTTCTCATGGCCTTGACAGAAGCTGACCACACGTGAAAGTGACAGTTCTTAACACTGAACTCTTGAAAATGAAATATATATAAATTAAAAGGAAATGTATTAATCAAACGATGTAATTTATAGGGCACGCGGGGTACATTAAGTGCGGTAGGGTATTGAAGTATTTTTGGTATAACAACCCCCCCCCCCCCCCCCCTCCACTTCCAAAGAAGGATTGTCTAACATGTTTGTACATGGATATTCCCTTTCGGTAGGATTCGATAGATGCAATTTACACTCTAATTTTCGAAAACAGCCAAATCTAATGTAGTTATTATTGCTATGTTGTGTTTAATTGGAATTTGATTTTAAAATAGTTATTCAGTTCAAAGCTTTATCTAGTAATGAATAAATTGGACATAACATGCAATAGGTTTAATTCCGACTAGCTTAATGTAATTCATCATATAAATGCAAAATAAAACTCATTGTATCACCTGTAAATGTAAAACGCACTGAACATCCCTCAATCTTGTATAAAAGTTAAGAATATAAAGAATAATAAATATAACGAAATGTAAAATATCAAAATCTATTCTCCTTAAAGAGAGCCCTAAAAAATAGCGTGAAGTTCTTTACAACAAAGTCCTTGCGTAATGAGTCGTCTCTTATTTAAAATGACATTCCTAAAGTAATCAATATTTTCAAAATTCACAGTCGAAATCTTAGTAGAAATAACTACAGCATTATTGTCACTTTCCTGTTACACAAGATTTGGTCAAAAAGTAATCTAATACAGTTAAAATCTCAAGGCTTTTTTCCATTATATCCTTCTTTACGTAATCACGTATTATCAATGTTAGGTCTTCATATTTTTACAATTGTATACACCACTGTACCTAATTATTCTTATGTTATCAACATCATCATTATTTGAACTAATTTGAATACAAAAATTCTTATTCATTCCTTTATTATCTTTGTACTATTACTAATCCCACTATATCCATCGTAGCATTAAAAATTGTGTTTTCTTACATTACTGCCATACAACTACAGTGAATATCTTCAACAGAACACTAAAATCTCTCTTATTTATAAGAAATTTAATGTCTTGTGGCCATTCGCCGGGGCAGTCACATAACACCCGAGACCTGTTGACTTCAGGGAGAAAGTAAATTTGATCCCGACAATAAAAAAATTAAGGCCTAGGCGACATTTTAACCAATTTAATGAAAACATAACAATTACTTACAGAATTACACAATTTTAACAAGTAATCAGGCACACACGAAAATATGCTGCTACCAGCTAGTAAAACATTGGATCGACTGCTAAACATCCTTTCTCAGCAAGCAGAGTTCAGAGGATGTCGGCACGTCGGTACGAACGCTAGTAGTTGTTTCCGTCCACGGAGTCAGAGAGAGTTTTAGAGATTGCTTCTTACGATCCCGGAGGCTGTTTATAAGGCCGCTTTACGCTGTTAGAGGATCATGAGAGTTTTTGGGAATCAGTTAGTGATGGTACACAGTTTGTGGGGATACACATATGAGAGTTTTTATGTAATGATGCCCTGTTTAAACCAGTTGGTTACAGTCTTAATTTTCTTTTACCAAAATTATTACTTCTCAGAAGGCAAGTAACTATAAGTTTACCCTGTCTCTCACAATTAAGACAAAATTATGACCCATGAATAAAATTTTATATCTGTTTAGCAACTGGCAACATTACATTATTGCTGCGCGGTATAATTCTTTCTCAAACAGCACTCGTACAAGTTGTTCCAAAAATATTAACATATAAAAAATCGCTTATTGTCTCAGAACATAAAAATCTGAATTTTTTCACATAATGATGCTAAAATAAATTTAAACTTTTCACAGTTAATGAACTATATGAGTGATACGAGTAAAGTATTGGCTCAACCAACACTCTATAACTTGAATAAAATGTTTAAAATGAGAGATTTATTTTGTACAACAAACAAAGCATGAAATCTTTCTCTTTATCGATATTAACATTCAAACTTAACCTCACCATTATCCATAGTTAATTCTATCCTTAAAATTATCCAAACTTAGGACCTATTCCTATAGAAACCGTCAGCCTCAGAGTAAAAAATTTTAACCAATCATATACCAGTCATTGACCCATTTAACCGATCAGCGCCAACGGAATCTTTAACGCTGACGTGGCAGATTCTATGTGAACAGGCTCTTACCCTCATAATTACTCATATCTAACACTACAACTTCTAACTATGCTTCAACAGGAAAATCTTGTTAAAGATGCATATTTTATTCCACAACGCCAACACAACACTCTATCATAGAAAATATTCCAACTTAAACTCATAATTTCACATAACCAATTCTACCTCTTATCATGAATGAAAACATGTTACAGATTCGATACCTTTATTTCAAACTGTTATCCCATACTATTCCCTACTTTACACCACACTTAACACCTAGTTTTGGTTAATTGAAGGTGAATTGGTAGGGATACGTAAATTTCGCATAAAAAATATTGAAATTTCGCAACAAAAATAAATACAATATATAAAATTTTGCATTTATTCGCAAAAAAATATTAATTTAAAAATTTCGCATTTATTAAAAAAAAATTACAATTTTACTTACTTGAATAAGTAAGTATCAAAATTCTTAGTTAAAAGCTAACATTGCAGTTGTCTCCACATTATGGTTCTTAAGTCTTTGCCTTCTGTCATTAATTACTGTAGTGTACATACTAAAATATCTCAGCATCTACTCTGTTAACGGGACTGTAGAGGCTTTGTATAGCTGCCTTTGAAAAGTTATGGTAGCAGCATTTCGCTGCAATTAAAATCTCTATAACATCAACAGGAGTCTCTCGGTTGACAATTGTAAGTAGCTGAAATACCCTTGACATGGCGCTCAAGAGATTTATTACATAATTTCACATAAAAAGCGTTTATCACGAGTTTTTGCCGGAAAGTAGTAAAAAAATAATTTTTGCATTTATTCGCTCATATCGGCAAATTTCGCATTTATTCGCATTTATTTCGTAAATACGAAAATTACGTATCCCTATGTATTAGATCCCCGACTTTTCAGTAGAAACTTATTATGGGTATGGTAATGGCGTAATTTAGTGCCATGTGCAATATCAGTATCCAAATTCTTTTACTGGTTTGTTATAAATTTCATCATTTTTCCTTGAGAAGTTATGTGAGGACAAAAAGTAATGAATAGCTCAGAAATGAAAGATGGTTCGAAATTGATACATCCTTCATTATACTTATTAATAGAAAAAAAATTGCCTGGTGTTTTTAAAAGGGAGATTTCTTTTTGTCGTATTCTCTTGATTTGTTTTGGTACTGTTTCCTCAATCTCCCTGGAATGCGTCCCTTGTTTTGACAGATCAGTTTTACAATTCCTTTCTGGCCCTCCCATAACCAACGTAGAAACTTTGTGAACCTAGCCAGGAAGAAATCGTGACTTGGATAAACTAATTCATGGGATAAAAATCCCTGACAGCTGTGTTGCCAATGCACTACGATCAGGCTACGTGGATAAGAAGTGCTCATTTAAGGCTGCTATGTACTAAGAAAAAAATCGTATTTCCCTTTTCCTCTTCTTGCAGACTCTTGTGGTGGGAGGAGTCCAGATGACTGTTCGAGAATTCCCCCCCCCCTTAAGATTGACATTTTGAGGGATTGTAATGGCTCTCTCTATAGGGGCTTAAGCGCTGCCCCAAATTTTTTATTTAAAATATATTTTTGTCAACTATTTACAGGTACATAAATGCTGATAATCAAATAAAATTGGTATTGTCAGATAGCCTCAACTTTTCTGCAAAGCGTTAGAGGATTCATTTTATAAATTTCGTCCACCGAAGGCATTTATGAGCATTTAAAACACACTATACCAGATTTTCCCCGAATAATTTAAATTTTAAAATATTAATTGCAATTTTAAAAAAAAACGAAAAATGTACACAAATGTAAAATTTCTTTCTCTATGATGGAGTACAATTCTTTTTTAAAAAACTTTTTTTGCCGACTTGGACACCCCTTTGAATCCAAGTCGGCAATCCGTGGACAAATTTTCTCTAGGCTAACATTGATGTGAGTGAATCCAATGGGGTTAGTACATAGCAACCTTAAGGAGAGCTGTATTGCAAACATGATATATTAGGGCCAATGGTTCTACAGAAAAGGAAGAGTCGCTAAAAATTCAGCCCGGAATTCTTTAGATTTATGACGATGTTCCAGAAGAAAATGACATGTCTGTACTTGAATCTATGCTCTTGAAAATACTCATTAAGTACAATTCAAATTATTTTAATAAAAATTTCCACTCAGTTTCATTTCACCTACTCTTAACATGATTATCATGGATATAAAAACTATCACAGGTATCAAAATTATACTAGATGAAATACAGTTTCTTATTTTCATTACCATCATTAGTGTCAAAATTCTGATTTTTGGGGGTACGAAAATACATTTCTAGAGTCACGTTTATTATTTGAGTATTCAGTGTAATATACGTACGGGATACCGGGGCTAGTTGACATAGATTTTGGTTTCTGTTTTTTCTATTATTTATTTTTACTTTATTTTTTTGTGCAATACTTGGAGAGATTCTGGAGAATATGGCGGATAGCTTGACTCTTTGACTACAAAATCATGTAGTATCCAATAATTAAATCCGTGTTTAGGTAACCCCAAAAACACTTTTCCTAAAAGCTTCCAACTATGCCAACTAACCCCGGGTGCGGGGTTAATTGGCAAACCCGTAGGGGTAAGTTGGCATAACGTGATATGGATATGGATACTTAAGCAAAACATAGCAATTTTTGAGAAAAATCATTTTATTTTATCAAAACTTGGGGTAACATGGCTTTTTCTTAATCGCTCTATCAACCGCGATTCTATTTTTGGTAGGAGTGCCTGTTAAAATAGCAGAAAACCTCCTTTTTCGGCCATGGTTGGATTGCTGTCGCGGCCCGGCATTGGGGAAAGGGCGAATTTTCTCTGGGATGATGTCTCGGGAAGATGATGGAGTGGCCACCAATGCCGGTGTACCTGGAAGGTCATTTGTCGTTAGAGTGGGTTCTTTGAGTTCCCTTAGCTCTGATTCATCGGCAGTTTGTGTAGCCTCTGGAGCTGGGCGATCGGTGATGGAAGATGGCAAAAAGTCTGAGTCCTCAAATATGTCTGGGTTGAATGGACAGATCCCACTCACTTGAAATCCAGATGTAATGTTGGACGGAATCACAGCTGATTGAAAGGCTGTTTTCACAATTGCTGGGATATCGTATATGGTTAAAGTTTTGCCTGGATGACTGGTTATCCAAGCATCACAAGCCGTGTTGACGTATTTTTTAAGGGGTCCAAATACAGTTCTGTCCAATGGTTGCAATTTATGGCTGCAGTGTGGAGGAAACTATAGGATAGTAACCCCATTTTCTTTGAACAAATCGAGGGCCTCGATGGACAAATGCGAGTTATGGTTATCGAGGAGAAGCAGCACAGATCGCGTTTGTGAACATCGTGTAAAGTGAATAAATTGTTGGGCAAACTTCACAAAATTGCGTTCGACCATCCAACCTGTCTTGTTGGCATCGCCGCTGGAGCCCTCTGCTCTGGATCGCACGAAATGTTCATTGAACTTGGCTCATGGAAAAATTAAAAATGGAGGAATAGCACTTCTTCCGGCCGAGAAAGAAATAGCCAAAGTAACAAGGGTACCTCTTTCAGCAGAGGTGATCTGTCCAATTTGCTTAAACCCTTTCCGTGTTATTACTTTGTCTGGCTTTTAAATGGTTGTAATCCCAGTCTCGTCCATATTGTAGATGGCCTGTGGCCCGAATCCATGCCTATTCAGTACTGTTTGGAGTAAAGTGAAAAAGTTTCCGACTTTAGTCGTTGAAACTGATGTCTTGAGCTAAGCTAGTGGCCTCAGGTGTTCGAATAGATAAGGATTTGTTTCTGTTCATAAGAAAGTCAATCAGGTCCAGCCATCATGTTGAGCCAAGCTTTTGCCTTCAACATTGTGAGCTTGAACGGCCTCGGTCACCCATTGGTCGATTTGCTCGGTCTGTTTCTCTCTTGTATATAGCTATGCCAACTGACCCCATACCTAACTATGCCAACTAGATCCACAGGGAAATCCAAAACAAGATGGATACCACACAATCCCAAACATCAGAAACAAAAGATTATGATTCATGCATGTAACCACAGTTAACCACTCTTTCGAAAACCGTCATCAGCAGCACCTCAATTTGATATACAGGTTCAACAGATCAAAAAAAGTTACGATGAAAAAATTTACTCACCAGTCAGAAAAACAATAAAACAGGGCTCCTTCCTTTGTAATGCTTTAAAGCAGACTGAAATTTCGGTAGATGGTGCACCTTAATATACACTCCCTACTAGCAAGATGACAGCGCTCTAGCTCCACAGTGGCAGGAAATAAAAGCAGTATGCCAACTAGCCCCTTATGCCAACTAACCCCGGTCTCCCCTACTGTAAAGACATTTCCTAAAGTGTATACCTTCAGTAACATTTAATTTACTTATTTAAGATTAGGAACACCAAAACAAAATAAAACACAACTTTTACTATTTCTAAATCAATTTATATATATATATATATATATATATTTCCAAACGTTATTGGTAATCTGAATATATCATGATGTGAATGTCTCTAACTCTCAAAATTTTAATCGAATTCCGGACAGAAAATCTCTCACATGGGCATCGTAATTTAATTCAGTAGTCAAATCAAATGCACTGAAATTTATGATACTCGCCATTAATCAACAACAAACTATTGGAAAGCACTGTCAGAGAAAGAGATTAGATCCCAAATCCTCTAATTATATCAAAGTTTACATATTCTTCACGCAAACTGGGATAGTTAAAACAAGTATTATAATTTTGGATTTAATTATCCCAACTGTACACTGATTTTAGTTTTAATTCGGACAACTTCCAAATCAAAATACTATTACGTAATATCAAATCAAAACAAGCGATTACGAATATCAGTAATCAACGACTTATATCACTTTCAAATATAAACCATTAATACTAATATACCATCAGAGACGTTAATTACATTAAAACATTTTTTGAAATTTCAAATAAATTAGAAACTGCATTTTCCAGCATAGCCAAATTTTCAAAATATCCCGTTACATCCATAATTAATAATGTTCGTGAATCGTCATAACTTTGATCCACGAAACTGATTGGAAATATTTGATCCGGCATATGATCATCAGCTTCACTCGCTATATCACCTGAATTTTCTTTGGCAGCCACCGTTTTTACTTCGTCCCCTTTTTTTAACCCCGCCCACTCATTTCCCGGCAGGACGCAGTTCAAAAATTTACTAGAAATCCCAGGGAGAATCCTGTCGACTAAAAGGTTAAGCTAAACACAAATACCCACTAAATTGGTTACAGTCGAAAGCCAAAGGGGAAATTCTTGATATAAAAATAAACGTGCTGCTGTATAAATAAAAATTCCTTTGTTAATAAATTATCCATCTATGAGCCATTAAGAAATTATAGCTGAAGTCGATGATAAGAATCGCAGCACCTTAAAACCTTCATCCATCCTGCCAAATCCCACACGTTTTTTAAGTATTCAGGTGACGTGTAAAAATGTAAACTATCCTTAAAACTTCAACTGAGGGAATTAGTCGAAAATGAAAATGATATATTTTCTCATAGCTTTGACAGAAGCTGATCACACGTTAAAGTAAGAATACCTAAGGTCTCTATAAGGTCAGACATGTAAATTAAATCAATTAAAACGAAATGTATCATTTAAAAAGGGTAGTTTAAAGAGCATATATATATATATATATATATATATATATATATATATATATATATATATATATATATATATATATATATAACAGCCGTAATATATGGGAGTGTTCCATTCCTGAACAGATTTTGTTTACCAGGGATGTTTAAGATAAAAGTGAGAGTAATAAAAAAATCACATATAAGCCTCCACCTCATAATAACAGTAGTGCAGACATAGGAGAAAATATAAGAAATTAAGAGCTCAATATCACAATCTATATAGATTTTTAACATTCAGTTTTTACCAACTCTTTTCTTTTATTGTTTTCCCTCATTTAAACGAAAGTTGTTGTTTTTTCCCTTCAGATATTTAAACTCGTTCCTTGCCGTGCTACGTTCAACAATTTATGAATTTTGTGTCCATTAAGTTCAGTTCATAATCTAATTTTGAATCTTATTTTCTTCTGTTTAATATTTAACTGAATTCACTCTTTAGAATGAAGTGAACTTAGTAGCATTACTTCCCTGTAAATTTAAAGGATGGTTTTCAGGGACTTCATTCATATTTATTTAATTTTTAAGGATAGAAGTGTGCTTTTTTTTGTCATCAATTTTAGGGTGTCCTCAGTACTATACATTTATATCTTATATCAATATTTCGATTCTGATGTTTAGTAATTATGATGGAAAACCTATGTGTAAAATAATAAACCGTAAAAAATATTTATGAAATACAGTGGTTATGTTCAATAATATTCTTGAATTCAATCCTGAAATACATCGAAATTTTTAAGTCAAAATACCTAGAAAGAGAGGCCTTTTAAAAAAATCGCATTTCGGGGGAAAGATAATGAACAATTTTATAAACTACAATTTATTGAAAATAATTTGTAATCTTTGATTTTCGTAACTACTTAAACGCTGCTATGTGAATGGTCAAAAGTCTAGTAAATTAGTTACAGCAAAACTTGAACCATTGTGAAAAATATAAACAATCTTTTTTTTTAAAGCAATTCAAGGAATCGAGTTAGATTTCCACTAAAAACAAGAGATAAAGAAAAGCATTTTCATAGAACTTCTAATTAGCTTTCATGCTTTTATACTTTACACTTTCACTAATGAGAGAGTTTCTGATGTCAACTAAATATGCACCTCATCTAGTAACAAACGAAACATTGTCTAGAAAAATTTATCTGTAGCAGGATTTATTGTCTGAATTGAAATTGCTATATTCACTGAGTTTTGCTCAGAAAATATTTCCTTTTAGACAAACACACACACATATATATATATATATATACAGAGAGAGGGTTGGGGGAGAGAGGGGGAGAGTTTTAATACCAAACGCACACCAGTTCTTTCAGAAAGTTTCTCTTTTACCTGATTATATTTATTTCTCGAATTTAAAATTGAAAACAAAAATTTTTATCATTAAATTATAAATATTATGTTTCCAACTATTCATGATTTCTGTTCATAAAAACGAGCTCTGGAGAAAATTTTCAGCCAAAATTTCATGCTTGTGTAAAGTATTTACCGGGTGGCCATAATTAAACTGACAGTGCTCACAGTGTTCTGTAGCGCGATCTATTTGCGAGAATGACGCCACATTTTGTAGGAAGATTAAACAAGACGGGGGACGAAGGATTCCGCGAAAAAATAAATTAGTTCCAAAAGTCACCGCTAGGGGAATATTTGGCGCTGTGTAATACAAAATAGAGTGTTAACAAATGCAAATTAATACGGAATAAAATTACCTTTTATTATGCACATTTTCTTATTTAGTTCAAGTGCAATATGGCAACACTTTTAAAAAAAGCGTAAAATCTACATAAACACCGATAAAGTCTCGTGATCACGTACGCTGAGCAGAAGAAGTTCTTTATTCAAATTTCACGTTACATCCATTGGCACAGTGCCAGCTGCTTGGGTTTTAAAAGTCAATGTGTTACGTTTCGAATCAATCGGATTGAAAGTTTATGTGCAATGTCTCCTTCTTTAGTCGAGCGTGCGTTACTGGTCAAATTCTTTTACCTCAACCAGTGCAACGCGTCAGCCGCTCTTCGTGCTTTTAGAACGCACAAAAAGATGGGTAAAGGTAACGGTCCTGTGTCAGTTAATGGGCTAAAAGCAATGGTTGCGACGTTTCAGAAAACAGGTTCTCTGAAGGTTCAGTCAGGCAGAGGACGAAAACCTGTACCACAGGATACAATCGAAGCAGTTGCCACGGCGATTGTCGACAGAGGACCAGACAATATTGCTGCCACCTCTAGCGCTCGTGGATTAGCTCGGAATATGGATATGCCTTACAGTACGGTATGGAAAATCTTACGAAAGATTATCAACTTCTATCCGTACAAGATCAGCCGTGTACAGGAGTTACTGTACCCCGACCATGATAAGCGATTGACTTTTGCTCTCATCTTTCTTGCCAGAATGGAGGTGGATGATGCTTGGCAGTGGAAAATCTTATGGGGAGACGAGGCCCACTTTTACCTGCATGGAACTGTGAATACCCAGAACTGCCGAATTTGGGATGACAAATCACCACATGCAGTCACAGAAATTCCCTTACATTCACCAAAGGTAACTGTTTGCTGTGGGTTCACAGCGGAATTTATCGTAGGTCCATTCTTCTATGAGAACATTACCCCGAATAAGAAACTAACTAAATAAGAAACTAAACTGAACTAAATAAGAAAATGTGCATAATAAAAGGTAATTTTATTCCGTATTAATTTGCATTTGTTAACACTCTATTTTCTATTACACAGCGCCAAATATTCCCCTAGCGGTGACTTTTGGAACTAATTTATTTTTTCGCGGAATCCTTCGTCCCCCGTCTTGTTTAATCTTCCTACAAAATGTGGCGTCATTCTCGCAAATAGATCGCGCTACAGAACACTGTGAGCACTGTCAGTTTAATTATGGCCACCCGGTACTTCCGCAATGAATTTTTTTTAATATTAAACTGCTGCGTTCAAACCAACCAACCAAAGAAACATTTTATAAATTCATCCCCTTTATAAAAACTTCTTTATCTATTGTAAAGCATTTTTGACTGAGTCAAATTTAAATCTCTACCTATTAAACAATACGGTTTCATAATTATTACAGGAATGTAAAAATTAGCAATTAATTCTAAGAAATTTCAACATACTTCTTGTTACACAAGATGAAAAAATGTGTAAAGATGACTAAGATAGATATCTTTGTTTGGAAATTTAATAATTTTCCCTAGAACTTCCAATCGTATATTGACTAGATTTTACCAAAATTATTATTTGATTTATTCTTCTTTATGTATGAACGAAGAAGAAATAAGTATTTGAACATGTATTAAAATATTAATTAACTCTCGTGGAAAATATTAATTAAGTCTCTATTTGGAATGCTTAAAGCGAAATGATAGATCTGATATGAATATTAAAGAACATAAAAAAATTGAAGCTGTACATACTTCCGGCATTTTATATTAAAATTTATTGTTCAGGTTGTATAAAAGGTAAAAGAGCACTGTTTCATTAATTAAAAATACTAAAAAAATTACATACCATTTCTTGTGAATGAAATTATGATACTATGAGGTACAGATACACTGAAATGACAGAATAGCTGAGACAGACGATCTCATTCGAAGTACGTAGTAACACACACTTTCTCGTCAAGGGTTTCTTCCGCAAAAGGTATATATAAAGAGATAGACATCTGTGGTAGCCTAAAAAGCTGACTTCGCAGTGAGGTACGATAGATAGTGCTCGTGACATGGGTCACGACATTTTGGAGATACAGGAAAAGTTTAGGTTTTTACGATCAGCTATTTCAAGGGTCCATCAACCATTTCAAAGGTATCTTGAATAGAAGAATTCTGGTAAAACATAAAATCTACGGCAATAGTGTGGCCGTCGAAAGACTGGATGATCGTGACCGGCACCATTTGTAGAGAATCATTTCAAGAGAAAGTAGTACAATATTGTTGTAAATAACGTCGCAATTCAATGCTAGGGCCTCTACTAACATCAAGGTGAACAATTTACAACGTTCACTGATCAATATGAGCTTTAATAACCAAACTCAACCCTAGTGTGTTTGCTTTCCTGACAACACAGAGTGCTGTTCGTCGTATGGGCTTAGGAAGACCGCCATTGTACACTAGAAACGAGTACTGTACGCCACTGTACGGGAAACGAGTAGCCTGATCTGCCGAGTCTCGTTTCCAACTATTTCGGATGGATGGGAAGGTCTGCTTGGGAAGAACACACCATAAATCAATAAATCCAGCATATCAACAAGGGACAGGGCAGGCTGGTGGTCCCTCAGTAATGGTATGGATTGAGCTGGAACGAATTACGACTCCTCATACGTCTGTAACATCTCTGACTGGTGAACGCTATGTTAAAATTATTTCAGGTGTGTTCGAGCCATTCATGTCATGCATTCAGTCTCATGGGTTTGGGCTTCCTCCGACAAGAGAATACGCAATCACACACATTCACAACCACCAAATAATGGTTTCAGGAACACTCATCTATCTTTTTTAGAACATGAAATGATCCGCTTGTCCACCTGATCTCAAAGTTGTTGATCATACATGGGATGCCATGCAATTTTCAGTTCAAAGCAGAGATCTCCCATCTAAGAATATTATATATAACGAGGACCACTCTTCGAAGGAGGGGATAGTGCTTATTGTCTACAGACATCTTCAGAAAGCCCATGGAGTCTATGTCCCGTGCATTTCTGCAATCCTACTATACAGGTTGTTAAGGCCCCAACTCATGCGGGCTAAATTCATTTACGCCGCAACCTAAGTTTGGTGCGTCTGTTAGCATTCCCCCACGCCGAACTGGAAAAAGATATGTGTGTGTGGAAAATTGGCGACCAAAGCTTTTGCTCAGCACAGTGCTGTATTTAAAATAAATATTTTTTGTTTGTGAAATTCGCGTACAGTCCACTTTTTATAAAATGTGTTTTGCGAGTTAATTAACACAGGTATTGGACAGGAATCCCGGTTTTTCTGGCTCTCCAGTGAATGTGTATATATATATATATATATATATATATATATATATATATATATATATATATATATATATACACTCTCTACTAATAAGTATTTGGACACCTATGATAGAAAAAAGAACAAAATTTATTCATATTCAATAGTTTTTAGAGCCTCCACGAAAGGCTAGAACAGCCTCCACCCCCCCGGGGCGTGCTTTCCCCAAGTCCTTCTATGGCGGCTAGGGGTATTTTCTTCCAATCGGCTTAGAGAAGACATGTAAGTTCCTTCGTTGTCGTCCTGGAAGTAACAAGAGTCCAACCCGTAAAACTGCACAACGTAGGAACACACTGTCATCCAAAATAGGGCAGTAGGCGTCGGCATTGAGGTTACCGTGAATTTGGATCAAGGGTCCCAGTCCATACCAGAAGAAATGCCCCCAGACCATAATTCTATCTCCGCCGAACTTTATTGTGGGCGCAATGCATTCTGGCAGGAGGCATTCTCCAGGCAGTCGAAAGACCCAGACCCCGCCATCCGAACAGTAGAGGGTGAACCTTGATTCGTCGTTCCAGAGAATCCGTTTCCACTGATCTACTGTCCATTTTCAACATCCTTTGCACCACATTAACCAAGCAGCGCGGTTGGACTTTGTGATCAAAGGCTTATGGGCGGCAGCACGACCATGAAAACCAAGCAGATGTGCTTCCTCACGGATGGTAGTCAAAGAAACAACACTCCCGGAAGCCTGTTGAAACTCCGGGAGTATGTGGGCCATCGGTTGGGTGCGGTTCTTCCGAATTTTTATGGAAAGCACTCGCCGGTCTCTCAGTTTCGTGGGTCTGCCGATTCGGGGCACATTCCGACAATCATCGCTCACCTTCTGCTTCTGAATCACATAATCCACTGTCGATTTGGGGCAATTCAGCTCGCTAGATATGTCCCTTAAGGATCGGCGATTTCTGTGATACTCGACAATTACACCTTTCTCAAAATCAGATAGATCTGCACTTCGTAGCGTCTTGCATGCGACTAATGCTAATGTTGTTTCCTACACAATACTTAACGGGGGGGCGTGACGTATACCAGGACCGCAGATATCGTCATTTGCATGGGTGTCCAAATACTTATTGGTAGATTCACACTTATATATATGATATATATATATATATATATATATATATATATATATATATCATATATATATAAGTGTGTGTGTAATTAATAACCTCACAATAAGTACACTGATACGCATATGCGTTTCGTAGGACCTGCACCTGCAGAGATCAAAATCTTAGACAAATTCGTGGTTTATTAACAGATACAGAATAAAGTGGATGAAGTCTATCTATATGTGTTTCTTTCTTGAAGGAACAAAATGAAGTATTCTCGAATACCGAAGTTGAAATCATTACAAAATATAAAGCTAAACAGTGTGAAAACTGGATATGAAGTTTTACGGGAGAGACTTATAGAAAATTGTAGAGATTATAGAAGATAAATTCAGACGGGCACAAATATAACTGGAAAGAGCATCTGAAATCGGTCATTTGTTATAATTGCTGGGGATTCGGTCACTTAGCAAAGAACTGTAAAAACAAGAAAGCGTGTAAGAGTTGTAGCAAGGACCCGCATGAGTAGGAATATACTGTTAAGACCTTGTGTACGAATTGTTGAAGAGTTGATAAAGACAAAGAAATTGCATATGTTAAATCCGTATAAACATCTCCCTACGGATCCTTGACATATGTATTGTCAGCGAAGTTTTCTTGTGAATTATATCTGTTTCTGCCTTAATATTTTTCTAAATTGTTAAAGACATGGGTGCAAAAACATTCTAAAATCTATTAATGCTCCTCAATAAGTGTTGAATTAAGAGATGCAGTGAGTTGTTAAAGGAGCGAATTGTATGATAAGACAATGCCACCGACAGCAAAATCAACAGTCTGATAGTATCAGAGGCAACTCAGCAGAAATGATCCATTATATCATCTGATCAATATGTACATTTGTGTACTTGGTGGAATATTTGAGCGGCACTTTTGAAAATTAATTGCGCATATTTCATTGGACCATTAGGAAATATTCGAGTTAGTAAAATACTTCCCGAACAGTGTGTATTAATTTAGAGAAATTCTAGAGAATAATTGCATTGTCACACTGATAAACAATTTCCCCGGTGGCTATAAAAATCCAAAACAATGTGCGGAGAAAAGGAAGGATTTGTATGGGATTTTTACCATTTGATATTTTGACAGCATGGAGACATTTTATTGCATTTTTCGATGAAGAATAATTTAACCCAATCTCATAAAAAAATCTTCTCATTAGTAAGAGAATTCGTATTTTTGTATCTTCTCAAAATACTGGGCTGATTTTCAACCCTCTAACCGCTTCTCTTTAAAGAGAACACTTCACAGCAGGTCTGTTATACAAAAATGGCTATGCTAGATATTTGAACCAGGTTTACACAACTATTTACGAAAGAGCGAACTAAGTACAAAATTTTTCATAGCGATGGCTAATAAAACAGTTTAAAAAACTAATAACAATCTCTTATTCTAAGTCTTTCACTTTAGAGCAAGATTTTTTGAGCAAACCAAGTTTTCTATGAAATCCAGAAGATTAAGTGGAAGCTATAAACACTATTATATGTTTTTTACTCCAGGGCCGTGGCGGCCTTGTGGTACAGCGCTCTGGATTTCGATGCTGAGGGTGCTCGGATAGAATCCTGGCGAAGCGCCACTAAAATGCTACCGTTTGTGTCGTCCATTCCCAGGGGGCAATGCTGGTCCGTCTATATGGCGCCCCCCTAATAAAATGGTCAGCAAAACTGCGGTAAATTATAGGTGAATGTCCTCGGGACAAGTGCCACCGCATTTAAAAAGAAAAAATGTTTTTTACTCCATATTTAAGCTAGATTATTTAAGCTAGATTTCAAAAACCATTAATTAACAGTATCCCATTGAGTATAGTAAATTTAATATATTAGATAACAAAAAAAAAGTTTAAAGTACGCCAAAGATATATATTAGAAGAAAAAAGGTTACTTGAAGTAATCATCTTTCATATACTTAATTATAATTACTATGTTTATTGAGTAATTATAATTAACAAAGGAATTAATAAAGGAATAAAGTTTTGTAAACTATACATATGATAGCAGGGGAAAATGCTTACCTGTTTCAAGTTTATTTTTGTAGAGTTTTTTAAACGAAAGCTTTCGTGGTCAACCTTTTATTCCATGCATACAAAAGTCTTTCAATAAAAAAAATTCT
>OU015491.1:110693967-110808967 GCA_907164885.2 Dolomedes plantarius
AAAGTAATTATAATTTTTTTTAGGATAAAACAGGATTTTTTTTCTGGGGGACGGGGTGCAAATATCAACACAGAGAAAATTTAATGCTAAATAAAGGAACCTTCATCACTTTGAGATGAGAACAAAATGCAGGTGGGTATTCTTAATGGCCTCCAATGAATCTTTCCTCAGATCAATCTCCCTGTCGGTCGCAGCGTACATTTGCAGTGGTCACTTGGTCATCTTGATTGCCATAGTCTATGGTTTACCATACATATTCAGTCTAGATGTAATTTATTTTAGAAAGATATAGTGTACAGTTGTTATTCTGTACTGTTGACTAAATTGGTGAAGTCATTGATCAGTCAAAATGGACGCTGAAAGTCTTAATGAAGAAACGGGATCACTCAAGATCGAAGAAACAATATTGCTGAGACATCAGTCTATAATGTAGAATAATGAAGAATTGTCCCGAATATATCTGGAGGAGTACAATTTCGGACAAAAGTTCCACACGGCACGATACACTGCAGCACGACAAAAGTTTCGTCTACGGAAGAAGGAGACCGACAGTTCGGCAGGATGATAAGAGTCTTCCAGTAAAAAATCAAAGGTGCTAGAAGATGATTCCTCCGTACATCAATCAGTAGAACGGTGTCGTATAGATGAAAGTACGATACGTTGGCGGCGATAACCCAAGTTCAGACTAGCACGTCAACGTCTGATATTATAGTACAAACTTTGCATTGATCGTAAAATAAAAGGTACAGGTAAGCACTTGTAATGTTAGCATTAAGATGGTAAACTAAAATAATCTTTCAAAGCATTTCAAAAATATAATAAAAAAACATTTATTTTTCTGTCTGGATTATCTATATATTTAAGTTGCTAAGCTGACTTTTTAGGCAGTCCGTGAGAGAAAACTACAGCATCAATTTACTTCATTTTGGTCTTAAACGACAGATTGTAATCTGTAGATTTGTCAAATTTGGTTTTTGTAACCGCAATTTCCATTAATTAGCTATAATTTACAATTAAAAATTGATTTCTGCGCATGCTCAGTGACATGTTTAAATCTGGCGTTAGAAACTCACTGTTTCTGCGCGTGCTCAGTGACATGTTTTAATGGTAAACACGTTTATTTCGAGGAGTCTCTCTAGATCTCTCTCTGCCATTTTTATGATAATTATGTTTGTGAAATATAAGATTAAACCTGATAGAAACTGTTTATTTCGAGCTGTTTAATTAGCGATAGTTTACAGTTAAAAAAATTGCTTCCTGCGCATGCCCAGTGACATTTTTAAATCTGGCTTTAGATACTCACTAAACACGATGCTGCTTAAACACATTAATTTGTTTATGCGCATTATGATGATTTTTAACAATTGGAAATAATGTGTTGAGTATAACTTTTGTGTTAGTACATATATTTACTACCTAGCAGTCATGTTTTGACGGGTACCAACTAGTTATATATAACTTTACAAAAATAGCTCGAAGCTTACATTAGCGTATAATAAAAAAAAATGACCGTTCAGGTCTAAAACTCAGACATTTAGATGAGCTAACACAAATTAATTACCCATAGCTTCCCAAGACAGAAAAAGGCAAAGCCAAGTCTGCCCGGGAGCTTTTTAAAGCCAAATTTTAAGAGATCCTACTCTCAGGCGAAAAAATATGACTAACTCTAAATTTTTTCCACCGAGGAAGCAGGAGAAGTCAGGGGAGAAGGGTTACAGGAACACTAGAAAAATCGCCAAGCCACACAAACGTAGGGAAAAGTAGCTGATAGACAGCGTACAGGATCGGCGGGCAGTTTTTTGCTCCTCCCGTACGAACAGCCGGTAGAACAGGGTAGAGCGATTTATCGCCAAAAACGGAACAAGACAAATGCCAACGGCGAAGAGCGCGAATGGTGCAAACACCCTATTGGTCAAGCCTTCATGTGACATAGGAGGCGCAATTTTTAATTGGAAGAGGGAAGGAGAGAACTAGCAAGCGTCTTCTCTTACCCACGTGGCCAGATTCCCACGGCTAGCAAGTGCCCGGAAGCTTTTTAACAGATGGATAAGGCTGTCGGTGTTTAACAAGGTGACAGTCTATCGGCAAATTTAAATTAATGAACGGCTTTAAATTAACGGCGGCTTTAAATAGCAATAACAGTGCAATTTAAGCGTACTGCCGGAAGTCTAAGTATCCGCTCTTTAGCAACTTAGCCGATACATAAAAGGAATCCAATTCTAAAGATCCACAGGGCATTTTCAAAAGAAACGGACTGATTTTAATGGGCTATTTTCCCAGAACACAAAAATACTGGTAACCTCTGAAGAGAAGATCCCTGAGAAACCCGTCACTCGGGGAGAGTTCTTTTTCGATGAGGGGTGGAACGTTAAAGCGAAGGTCAACGAGAGTGGGAGAGATTGTCACCAAACATCCCCCACTTTTCGCCAAATATCGGCATTTGTCCCAAGGAAGAGTCGAACAGGTGTTTTCTGCCGATTGACAATGGTTTAGTCTAAAGAAAACGCAGTGTTTACAAGAAACAGATGGGGAGAAATACACATCTGCAGTTACAATTGAAAGGAAATTTTAAACACTATTGGAACTATTATACCTGTTGGAATATTAACTGCCGTGATGTGCTGTATAATCTGAAATGTTTAAATGCTCATTTCTGAAGTCTATTTTCCAAGGTATAAATTTGCAACCAAGCAAAACATCTTTCCCGTCTTTATTAGCCATAATTTTGGCCAGTTTAAAAGTTAACAAAAACCAAGTTATGAGAAAATATTTCAAAGAGGGGGAAATTAAAGTTTGAAGAAAATTTTCCTTATTCAAATTGCGGAAAATGGGAAAATTTTATAGTGTTGATAAAGTTAATTGTGAATTTTGATTAGGAGAGGTCATTAGGGTAGCACACTTTAAAGGGCAGGGCCGACCTTGCCAGTTGAACCTATTTTATCTTTAAAATTAAAAATATATCTAAACTGAAATGGCTTTAACATATGAGCTGTTATTTTTGAAAGTGGCATAAGTCCATTTTTCACGTATCGAGATATTTAAAGGTTTGTATTTGAATGAATTTAAAAATATTGGCAAACGTTAATCAATTCGAGTGATGTTTTTAACACTATACACCTTTTAAATTTTACTATGAAATAATAATTATTAAAATTATTTAAAAAATAAACGATTTTTTTAGCTCCAAATGGACTTATACCACTTTCAAAAATAACATATTATAAAAAATAAAAACAAGTGGAAATTAAGTCCATATTTTTATATACATTAGTTTCAGTGAAATGGATATTTTAATGTAAACTCTTACTTACCAACATCACTATCAGACCAAATTGACATATTATAGTCTTTTTTATTGGTATGTGAACTCATTGCAACAACTGTATTAAATGTTATTTATCTAAAACTTTGATTTCCTGCTTTAATAAAAATATTTAAATAATACTCACGCTGCAATCTATTGGTATAAGAAACACAAACCAAACAGTAGGAATTGCGAAAGAAAACCAAACAAAATCAGTGAAATTACTTCTGACCACTTAATCAGAACAATAATACCGTTATTTTGTTAACGATGTTGTTTTTAAGACACTAGCTAAGTAATATATGCTAAAGCGTAGTGTACACTGAAGTCGTAATAATCAATAATAATTGCAATAAGCAAGTTGCTTTTATTATAATTATTTGGAATGGACTTATTCCACTTTTTAAAAAAAAATTTTGCGATAACATTTTTATAGCCAAAATTCTTTTGTTTACTTTATGAAAAAAATTGTACGAAAAAAAGGTGTGTATATCTTACTAAAATCACCGTTAACTCATTTTTTTAAAGTGGACATACACCACTTTCAAATATTTTATTATGGGGGTGCCATTTAAGCGGACCAGCACTACCCCCTATAAATGGACTACATAAACAGAGGCATTTTCAGTGGCGCAAGGCCGGGATTCGATCCGAGCACCTTCAGCACCGAAAGCCAGCGCGTTGTACCACAAGGACGCCACAGGCCAGTGTGTAACTATATTTTTATCAAAATATCTGTACATTATATTTTTATCGCAATTTCTGCAGTTGGGTCCAGCAATAACTAAGGCCGGGGCTTTTAAAGTGAAGTTCTATTCCGAAATTTGGAGGGGAAAATTGGGGTAAAATTATACTAGAGTTGTGTCATTTTTGCAGTCATTTTTTGACTGATAAAGAAACTGACAAGGTGAATACGTTTATTTTGATGCAAGGAATAATGTATACTTCAAATTTAGTATTTTTAATTGCATTAATTATTTAAAATTAACATGTTTTCAATAAAAAAATGCATTTTTCAAAGTTTTGTAATTTTAATTTTAATTTAAAAAATTTAAGTTTTTAATTGCTTAAAAATGGAGTATACGTTAAATATACATTAGTTTTACAACTTTATCAATATTTTTTGGGAATCTAGAACCAATAGTTTTGCTACAGTCTTGCGCGCAATGGATGCAAGCCAAAACACAATTTTAAAATTTTCATCAAAATTAAAAATGGAAAATTAATTAAAATACCAGTTGTAGAACATTGAAATAATTATTCTACATAGAACATATATTAAGCTTTCAGTGTAAAAATTTCATGTATTTATGTTTTGTAGGGAATGAGAAATACAACTAAATGTGACATGATGCTAAATTGCACCTTCAGTAAAATAGTAAGACTCCCGAGACCCCTTAAATGAAAACAAAATTACCGAAAAAGATCGCGTCTCCTCTGGCGAAAGAAAATATAACAGTTGCAAAACCAAAATACTTGAAATCTGTATCTATAATCATAAATTTTTGTATGATCCAGTATTTATAAAAATAAACATGACTAAATTTTATTGAGGTTTTCTGATACTCCCTTACATTACTTCGAGAAATAGTAAGTAATACGATTCAGGGTAAAAAGTCCCAAAATACGTTGATTACATGAAAATGGAAATCAAAACATGCGATGGTTTTCTTAAAGCCTAAATAATTAAAACCTTCATAATTTTCTTAATGCCTAAAGAGCGATAAATACTTTCCGCGGGAAATGGTACTGGGGTGTTGATTATCCCCGACCCCTCATTTTGAGAATCGACCTCCCGGAGGCAGCAACCTTAAAACCGGTCCCAGGTCTCTTCTCTCCAGAGGTGGACTGTAGCTTAAGCTTAAAGATAACCAGCGAGATTCCCACACTTTGGGGGGACCAACAAAAAAATTAAACTGTGCTATTTTTCAAACACTTTTACCAAGTTAAAGTAAGCAAGTGACTATTAGGAAAACTATCAAATTGAGGTATTTAATTAATTTAACTAAGATTTAACGTTAATTTAGTAACCTAAAAGGAATATAACGAAATTCTTCGTTATATATAGATACACAAAAGGCTTGGCAAGCATTGTAAAAGATCTAAGTTAGTCCTGAGAAGTGCATGTCATGTGAGACGTGACATTATCCTACTGAAAAATAGCATTTTCTTTTGATATTGTAGTTAAAAATATCTGTAGTTGTTGTTGTTGTTGTTGTTGTTGTTGTTACTAATCCCAGATTGTCTAGCAAAAAATATCTGTAATAGATCCGTATTGTTTTTAGTATCCATAAACTAACAACAATTAGGTTGCCGTAAGATCTTTTCAAGGTTTCTTGGTAAGACTGCCGTTTAGAGACATATTAAATGAAGTTAGAACATATAATAATTAGAATATTTTGTATAGTGGCTTTTTTTTTTTTTTTTTTTTTTGCAAAATTATTAATTTGAGAAATACACTCTGACACATGTCTGAGAATAACTAAAGGACACGAACTCAAATTTAATATCTAATGTTACCATTTAATTTCTCTTAATATTACTTAACATTAATTTAAACGCTGATTACAAGTTTTTACAGAAATCATCATATTAATTGTTTTCATACATTAAAAAAATTATTAGAGCACATAAAATTCAAGTTACATATATTCAATTAGCACTGTACTCTCGCCTGATAAATATAGCACAAATAATTATGACTTACCACCACCCTCGTTTGAGACTGAAGAATCTGATCGTTTCTACTAAGTGAACCAGCGGAATCGGCAAAGCACGAAAAAATGGCTGATAGTTCTAGATCGGACCACCACGAGGTCCTCTTCCTGTCGCTGCTTATTCTTCAACTCACTAAGAAACGTTTTTAAACTTTTTTAGAACCGGAAAGAGCAGAGGTCAGCTATGTCCTCGAACAAACAACACCTTTCAGCTCTCATTGGCTAAAAAGATGTTGCTAGGCCGTTGCTATGAGGAAGCTAAGACCCCTTTACAGCCGAGAAGGGGTGGCAAGTCACTCTTTTCTTCTGTGCACAAAACCTTTCTACAGGTTACGCTAAATTTGCCTCCGGGAGGTACATACCTTTCTTCCGGAAACCGGTACAAAATAAATCATACGCGCGATCCCAAGCACACATACATCTTAGGACATACATAATAAAACAGATACACTAAAATGTGCATGGAACCGAATCAATGCTGTATCAAGACTATGAGATTAGAAAATATATTTGCAAAGTCGAATTCCGTGTCACAAGACAGATACCAGAGGGATATTGCATACTAAAGGATAACTCTTCTTCTGATTATTTCACGAGTATTCGCAGTGGGTAATCCATACAGACATTCTTCTAACACAAATGCGGTTGTCTATGAGTAAAAAATTTTGCTAACACAATTATTTCTCGCCGTTAGGGAATCCGGAATCATCGTTCAACATTAGCCAACGCCATCTGTTCGTTTCCATTGACCAACGCCATTTGATCTGATACTCATTACCAGGATTATCAGGTTACTCATCACTGGAGTTGAAGATTCCGGTAATAAGATATCAAAAGTAGATGTCTCAAGGTCGGTCTTATCAGGACGCGTACCTTTGCTATCCCCAACAATGTTTCGCAACAAAGTGACACTTGTTTAAAAAAATACAATGTGTTGATTCTCCAACTGAGTCTCGATCAACCATGGTATCATTTCCTTTGGTGCTACCAAATATTCTTAAGGGAAATGTTTACTTATGAAGCCAAGGAGTATATCTACAACAAGATATTCTTACATCGTTTTACTGATTCCGAACGATACGTGTAAGAACCCATCCACTCTCTCTTACTCCACCGAATAGACCTTTTCTGTTCAGTATTTCTCAGCTTCTGCATCGTTGTCGAGGCATCCTTATCCACAGTAGATAAATAGCCTTTGATTTGGCGTTGACAGTTGTTTAGAAAAGATACTTACTTACGTTCGAGTGACATTCACCTGATAAAGACATGTCTAAGGTAGTTAGATCAACCACTGGAGTTAACTTTATGATCTTTTGCTTGTTTCAATACAAAACTGTGGAATGCTAAATACCGTGACTAATAGATTATTTTGTCAGAATACATTTTTTGTACCCGATTACATAAGTGTAGAAAGGATAACTTTTCTTGAAAAATATTTCTAATTTAAATTGCATATTTATTCTCATTTTTCAGTAATTAGTTTTCTGTATACGAGCTATTCCTCAGATTTTTATGTTGTCTAGAATCGGAGGAAGCATCCATTATAAAGAATTAACTTTGTTTAAAGTGTAACTAACGTAAGGCTTATTAATAGAAATCGGCGCTTGGAGGTTAAATAGTCAAATCATCTGTACAGAAAACAGACGGTTGTGACTTCAATACCCTAGCTAAATAGCAGTAATTCAAGCGCAAACTATATTATAATGGTTATAGAAATGTGACGGAAATAGGTCGTTATTACTTGCAGGAATGTACTGCAGCCTAAGTTTGACACTAGTATAATAAGGTACATTGTGTTTTTTTCTTTGGAAGAAGATAAAAATTATTGCGTGTTATACCGGAAATTAAGGTTATTTAATAGCTTCCGAAGATTTCTTTAATAGCCCCCTGTACTGTAAAATCCCATTGGTGAGCTGCCGATTCCGAAGCAAATATGCGACCATAAAATGAGGTTTAAGAACCGAGCTGTGACTGAAAACGATACAAGATAAGAGAACTTCCCACTGCTTCCCCTATTAAATATTCAGCGCAAACCATTACGTCGATTGGAAATGGTGTTTGAAGATTCAATTTATGGTTATTGCTGAGGGGTTATTAATATGTAAGACTGGAATGGGGTAAGCCAGTCGATTTTCTAGCTATCATCTGTATTACCCCAGGAATTCTTCTTGAAGGAGCTGTCGTTATCCTTAGTCCGGAATGAGGGGTTTTATGCAACGTTCGGCAGTTTACGTTGTGGTTATGGCTTCCGTTGTGGTAAAAGGATATTCTACAGCAATAATAATATTATTTTAATATTTTCCCGTTTCATAGTAAATTTAACGTGTTCTTTTAGATTTCCTAGGATATTGCAATAAGAAAATATATACTTTATGTTTATTCAGTCTTCTTATCTTTACTACTGTAAGCACATTTGTTAAGGATATTTTTATTTTAACTAGTTTTATCTGCTCAGCATTGCCCTGCCTTCTTATATTTAGAAGAAGAGTAGCCAACTTGTTAACAGCTGTAATAGACATTTATGTCTCTGTAGAAACGTCTAACGTTTGACGAAAAGAACGCGTTCAAATTTACCCATCAAGAAACTAAACTTAAAATTTTATTTGTTATGGGGTAATTAGTAGTTACGTATATTTACATTTGAATTTTCAAATGTAAGTATTCATAAATACGAATTTTTACTTTTTTGCCAAACTTTTTTAATTTCTCTTGTAAATCAAGATATTTTAATGTTTTTGTTCCGTTTTATGATAAAATATTTCGATAACTGGTTTGATTCAAAGTGCTTTTTAATTAATATATTCAGTACTTTTATCAGGGTTTTTATTGTAAATCTGATGAATTTACCATCTATAAAAACGGTGGAAAGATGACGAAGACCACAAAATCTTAAGACTGTTAAATCAGTGGGATAGTTTGAGATAGATGCGGTTTAAGGCAACCGATAGTTTCAGCAGGATTCTAGAGAGTAACTATACAAAATTTGGAGCAGATCGGAGGAAGAGTTTAGAGATGCGTTGAGAGAAGACAAGACAGGCTGACAGGATCATATATGTAGAATTTTATATCTAGAGATAATAGACCGATTAAGACACACTCACGTTAACATTTATTCACTTTATTAAAGACAGATGAGACAACTTTTTTTCGCGGAGAGGTTTAGCTTCCAATTGCACCTTTAGACCATGCTTCGACCATCTCTTACTAACATCAACAGGTCAACGCATATGCAAAGTCTAATGCCGGTCAATGTTTCTCACTCAGGATACTCCCCTTTTTAATTATGTTTAGAAAGAAGACATTGTATTGGATTGACCAGATAAACTGAAGTCCTTGTGTGAAGTCACTTTGTATTTTAAGGGGACTCACTACTCTTAAATCTTTAAAATATTCAATGTTTTGAAAAAATATATGTTAAAGCCTGATCATTTCCGAACAAAATAAAGCAACCCGCATGAAAATATTCCGCTTAGTTCCAGAGATATTGATATTCTAAATATTTAATTACTGATCAAGTTTATGGTAAGAAAAATTTTAAACTCATTTTTCTCAAAATGTAATTTTGTATCATTCCGCAACTGATATCTCAAAAACTATGAAACATAATTCCATGAAATTTTTATCACTGTATAATCATGTTATTTTGTTGCATCTGAACTAGAATTATTGCAATCACAACACATTTTGTTATTTTTTTCAGGGGTAAATTAATGCAAAAATTTAAGGAAATTTTTAGTATATTTTCAGCAGTTTTAAAAAATTGAAAAAATATTTTTATGTTGAATGTTTTATGTTCAATTGTATTTTGAATTATTTATTTTAAATATAAAACAGAAATTATACATTTAAGTGTAAAATTAATTTCATAGTTCTGCGCGCAAGCCAGTATACAATAAAAAACTTAAAAAACAAGGTATATCTAAAGTATTTTTAAAAAAAATTATTTAAAATTATTTTTAGAGCTAAAAATTTGTTTATTAAAATAAATATATCAATTTATCATATACATAAAATTTGGAAAAATTGGGAGTAAATTGAAATAGTTACACAGAGTCAAAAAGCGTGAAAATATGCCTTATTTCCTCGACTTAAGGGTCGTGAGTCCCCTTAAAATATCAACGTACTCCTGTTGGTAGAGTCAGAAACAGAAACCCCATCAGGTTGTCATCCTCAAGAGATTGCTGTCTTCTATCTCTCGAAAGGGCCATTTAGAATTTATAACTCTGCTTTTAACGGGACATCGTCAAGATGGTGAGACACAAGAGCTTGGAATTACACATTGAAAAGCGTTATTTTTCAGAAATTGTTCGAGAGACAACAAAATGTATTCGGGGGGTTACAGGTGAAACACATTAAGTCAAAAAACATGATTTTGGAAAAACGCTCATCAATTTTTTTTCCTTTTAACTTCTTTGGTAATAACATTATTAAATCAAATTAAGTTAAAGCAATGGCGTTTTTTTTGCCAACTGCGAACCAACCTTGGCTCTTATATGCTTATTTTACATTATTATCCTCAGGATGGTTAGTGTGTTCCCGTATGCAAACTACTAGGCTAGAGTACTTAATGTGATTACAAAATATTGGAAAACAATGAAATAAATAAAGATATGAATTAGTGGGTTCCACCAGTAGAAACATCTCCTTTTTCTGGTCAGGAAAAGCTGAAAATCCGAAAATCGATAATTTTGACTTAGTGTGTTTCACTTGTAACTCTACGTATTATACCTCCATTCGTCAAACAACCAACCTTTCACTCCAGACTTTAAATTTCCCCTAGGCTCAAGATTAAATAAAAAAATATTCTTAAAGCCCAAAATTCAGAAGTTCAAGACTTTAATCATCCTACCTTGCCTTTATTTTTGAAAATTTACATTTTAGGATGGAATTTCAGGATGAAAACTAAACTTTCCAAACTTTTAGTAAAGAAAATATACTGTTTTGTTTCTACTCGTAAGATAGTAACCAGGAGCTTTATAATTAAGCTTTATAGTTAAAAATTTTTGATTAAGAGTTAAAATTTAAACTAAAGCCCATAATATTTAATGATTAATTAAAATAAAAATTCACGATATTTACCTAGAAGCATAATTTAAGAAAAAAACACACTTTCCTGTAAAACATTCGTTTATAGCTAAGTTTATTACTTCTTTCTAAGAACAAAGCAAATTGTGAGAAAGGAAATCGAATTCTAACCTGCGATAAATGTAGGGGGAAATTATGAGGCACTTCTCGAATGAAGTTTAAATACTTGACTTACGAGCAGAAAAAAATATTTAAGAATCAATAGTGATATTTCCCTTTATTTAATATTACCATTAAGTTTAAAAGACGAAAAATGTGATTAAACGAGTTTTTAATCCTATCACTTGCAGAACATTTTCTAAATTTAAAAAAAAAGTTTATTTCTAGCGCAGGAAATTTAATTACTGTGAAAAAAGAGGAATTTTTGCAAGTGTATTAATAAAATTGATGGAAAAGGCATCGCATGTAAGTGAAAGATGAGGAGAACGCCTCCGAGAGCATATTAAATATTCAGCAATCATAATCATCTTAAGTAAGGTGAATTTTTTTCGATATTAGCTCTGCGGAACTAAAGAGCATAAATGTGCTGTTACGGGCATCATGCTTTCAAATAACGTTATAAAGATATGAAAAAGTGTTTCATATTCCAAAGTAATTTATTTTCATACGTAATGTGTTCTGAAAGATTAGTGACCTTAAATAAATACTGCACTCAAGATTTTGTGAGAAACAGATTTAAGTAGTTTGGGCTTTGCACTGAAATTTTCCTTGCATTTATTGAGGTCATTTTTAACTATAGATGATACAATAAAGACGATGCTATAAAGATGATACTATAAAGGGAGCATAGGCTTAAATAAAAAATGGTATAACGTTCTGTAGTTAAATAGATGTTTTAATATCGAAAAAAAGGGATATCTGTTAAGTTAATTTCAATATTTGTCTCTCTTAATGTTTGTTGCTTTAAATAAACCTTTGAATTAATGAAGGTTATTTAAAGATTTGCCTTTGAAAAAGGAATTTCAGATAAGATAAAAATTCGATTTTTTTATTTGGAGATTTCGTTTCTTACTATGATGAAAAAAACGAAAAATAACGCTATTTTTCAATACCAGTAAATATATAAAAGATGTACAATATAATGAAAATAAAACGACTCTAAATTTGTAAATTTGAATTTAAAATTTAACATAATTTAAGAAAATATGACAAAATTTTAAACAAGTTTGTAGTTCTATAGAGGTATTTTAAGATTGAAATAAAGGGATATCTCTTAAGTTAATTTCAATATTTGTCTCTCTTAATGTTTGTTGCTTTAAATAAACCTTTTAATTAATGAAGGTTATTTAAAGATTTGCATTTTAAAAATGATTTGAGATAAGATAAAAATTCAATTTTTGAAATTTTTTTATTTGGAAACTTTGATTCTTACTATGATGAAAAAGAACGAAAAATAACCCTATTTTTCAATACCTGTAAATGCATAAAGGGTGTAGAATGTAATAAAAATGAAAAGACTCTAAACTTGTAAATTTGAATTTAAAATTTAACATAATTTAACAAAATGTGACAAAATTTTAAACATGATTTGCATTCCAGCCTTTTCATTAGATAAACGAGTTTCCGCCTGATAAAGGAAATCAAATTGAAAATGTTAGTTTTCTGCTACTTTCAAATATATAGACAACTAATGATAACAATTCTCATTTCTGAAATCAGCCTAAAATAATTTAAATAATCCTTCAGTATTTTTACCAATAATTTTTTCCCACTTATATTCAATAAAAAATTATTTTTGTACTTTTTCAGTGTGTGTTAAATTTATTTATCGTTGGGAAAGGTTTGGAATCTTGGCATTTTTAGAAAAAAATACTGCAACAAATACATCGATGATTTGTTAAAAATCTCTAGCAAAGGGTATTTAGACGTATATGAGGGATTAAATCCTTTAATGTTTACTCCTTAATTCTATAACTAAGAATCTTTTATTCAATTTTCCCTATAAAAGATATTTATGTAAAATTTGCTCTAATATTCAATTTTAAACGTGATATTTACGAAAAAAAGTATGCTGTGAAAATTAGAAATTTGTTTGCATGAGGATTTCATAAGTTTTTGCAAAATTTTATTTTTATTTTAGCAAGAAATAGTTTTAAATAAATGTTGATTTGTGTATCAATAGAACTAAATAATTTTTTTATTAACTACAAATTTTTGAACAAAAAAAATTTAAACCCATCAAGAAATGAGATACGGCTGGAAAAACGCGGTAAGTTACATTGTAATGTAACGAAACACATCATGTTTATCCAGCCATCAATTAAAATAATGAATTACACTTCCTATTTACTACCTGGCAAGGAAAGAAGCTGCTTGAATAAATTACCACCACTTTCTATGGATATTTTTTAAGGAACCATTTTATGTTATGTGTCCAAATTTTTCATTTAAGCTGTTTGATAAACAAAAAAAAATTAAACACTCATTGATTGTTTATATTCATCAGGATATTAAAAATGGAATGAAAAAATTTTATAAATGTATTCATTTTTTTATCAGATGTTCATTTTTCTAGATGACATAAACATAAATTACTTCCGATTACAGTAAATAACGGCTATCGATTTAACACACTTACTAACAGCTCTTCTGGACATGCCTTGAATAATTTTTTTATGTTTTGTATGCATTTTCGTAAAAAAAAAATTTAAGAAATTATGATAATGTTAATAATATCTTGTATAATCTAATAGTAATTTGCTAATACTTCTCTTTGCTATTGACTTATATAAATATGAGTCTATTTAATTCCATTTTTTTAATTTATTCTGCAGTGAGTTCAACATTTGTTTTACCATGAGCTTTATCCTACATGTTATGCGTGTCTGAGGAAAATGTACTATCGTTTCGTGAATGGTCTGAGAAAGATATACTCCCTATAATGCCATAAATTACTCTCTCGGCCCAAATAATAAATGATATGCATATACTCTGGAGTTCAAAATAAAAATAACCTGTTGTTGTTTCTAACGCCCCTCTGGTAGGAATGTATTCCAGACCAGGTCCATATAGGCTAGTGGGCTGAAAGGTGCGGCTCCGGTTTACAACGGCACCACAAGTTCGATTTAGCCAAGTGCCACCCCAATTTTGACCGACCACCACCAGGAGCGGCATCTGGGGAGATCGTACCCTCTCTCACCCTGACCTCATAGATGGACTTTCCGGTGTACGGATTTAACGTGCCCATATTTGGCCTAGACACCGTGGTATTCAATGGCGCTTGTCGGGATTCGATCCGATTACCCTCAGTACCGAAAGCCGACGCCTCACCACTAAGCTACCTCGAGGCCAAAGGTAACCTAACACATTTAAATACAATTTTCGCAAATATTCGAAACACCTACCTAACGCTTAATCCGACTCAATGCCGTCAGGGCTTGCGGCATGAAATGAACCTGACAACCATTCGCGCAACAGCAACCCTGGCCAACCACTAAAGACCATAATACCAATTTTACCTCACATTCAGAGTCTGAATCAGTCGGTGCATAGATGGATGAGACAGCAGTCCAAACATTTTTATGCAGCTGATATTGGAAAATTGATAAAGAGATGGGACAAATGTATTAATGTAAATGGAGATTATATAGAGAAATAAACATGCTTTTCAAGTATGTATTTTGGTTTCCTTTTTTACATTGGCTTTAGTAACTTACTTAATGACTTGCCGTCGTATATAAAATATACATGCAATATGCATAAAATATATATATATAATGTATATAAAATATATTATACATATAATATATATATGTATATATATATATATATATATATATATATATATATATATAATAAATATAATAAAATATTCATTTTGTTTTAATGTTACCTTCGGACCATAAGACGCACCCGATTTTTAAGTCGATATTTTAATGATAAAAGGTGCTTCTTATGCTCCGAAAATTATTGTGTTCCCTATTACATATAAAAGTATTTACAACTGTTTTATTAATAATATTTATTTAAAACACGATATGCATTTCATTTGCTACCCTTGCGATCCTTTAATCTTCCCTTGAGTACAACGAATTTATATCATAGGAATTCCACAAAGTAACCATCGGTTTTATCGTATTTTAGTAAAAAAAGACAGTATAGTCGCAGTTCCACGAAATGCTAAAATAAGAAAAAAAATCAGCAAAGCACCTCAGGCAATATTAACAGATGAATTTTAAAGACTTGCTAAAAGATGTACTTCCCCTCTAAGGTTTAAAATGTATCCTTTCTTATTCACATCGAGAGAAATATTTTTATTTGTTTTCGGAGTAATTTTGTGTACGTTGAGGATAAATTTTTATCTAAATGGCCTTAGTTCATGAACGTAAAAGAAAAAATTTGAATTTCGCGACTTTAAAGGGAAAATCGTTGTAATACATTTCATGAAGAATATTCTGTTTTGTAAAAGAAATACTTTGTCGTTCCGTTTAAACAGGAATTATATTTAAATGCACCTGCTTTTGTCTTGTATTGTTAAATTCATTTGTTTAAAGATAGAATACTTATAGTTTGAAGCCTTATTTAATATGTCTATATTTTGTATCCAATTTTCCTTCTTTGAGTCGCCTTCATCGTTTTTGTGTGTATGTATGTGTATATATATGTGTATGCATGTATGTATGTATGTATGTATGTATGTATGCATGTATATATATATATATGTGTGTGTGTGTGCAAGCAAGTGCAATGCCAGAAAAGTATTTTTCCTTCCCAAGCTAATATAAATCTGCAGTGTAATTTCATGATACATTAACAGTTTGATTTTTACTGATGCACTTAGAATTTTTCTGAATTTTTATATTTATCCTTAGGCGAACTCTTTTTTTATTTTGGAAAAGTAGGTGTTATATTTTTTGAAATGTATGGAAACAAACAGTTTTCGGTTTTAGGGCAATGATATGGGAATTGCAATGATATGGGAATGTGAGGGAAAAAACTTAATTATTGTTGACTTAATGAGAATTCTTACCTGTAAGTAGGGTCCACCTTTAGTATGGTGAAGTGGAATTACGTCATTGATGTACTTGCTTTAGCAGATACGAGGAGCGCCTGGTGCAGGCAAGACCTCTGAGAACCTAGAAAAGGAAAATGCCGAACGAGGGACGAAGTATCTAATAAATTCACTCTTAGGCAGAAAAAAAACGACGTACCAAGAAGGGGTAATGCAAATGGGACACAACTTGACAGGCATACAGGTTTCGACGGAAAATGCAAAATTTTGAAGTTTGGCGGCCAATGAATGAACACGTGACGCTGCAGCGTATCTTAACTGCGCAACTGGCAGGATAATAAAACGGAGAAATTTCGATTCCAGCACATAAATTCTTTGCAAATTTAATTCCGTGTTCTCAGGTAGACAGTAGCTATGCCTTCCATATAGGTGTGCGAACAATGTTCGCAGATGTCAGAATTTGAGAGAGGACGTGTAGTTGGGCTCAAAGAAGCCGGTTGGTATAATCGGCGAATCGCTTGACATTTGGATAGGAGCGATGCCATTATTAGACGATGTTGATAGGAATGGGTGAACCATGGCCAAACGCAGCATCAAGAAAGAAACAGTCGGTCTAGAGAAACGACAGAACGTGATGACCGAGAAATCGTCACAGCGGCACTCACAGTCGCAGATTCATCATTATCATCGATCGTACGTGCAACTGGTGCTTCAGTGACGGCAATCACCATTCATAGGCGGCTCAGAGAAAGGGGCTGAGCTCACGGCTCCCCTTGTGCCGACTACCATTGACCTCTGTACACGCCCGTTTGCAGTGGTGTCGGGCACATTCGACCTGGAATGTCACTGACTGGAGTAGAATTGTCTTCAGTGATGAGTCCCGCTTCGAATTGAGCCTCGATGACCAGCGAATGCGTGTCTGGAGACGCCCCGGACAGCGGTGGGATACCAACCTGACTGTCTTCCGCCATACGGGCCGACAACCAGGAGTGATGGTCTGGGGTGCCATTGCATTTCACAGCAGGGTCCCTTTGGTTGTCATCCGCGACAGCCTTACAGCACAGCGGTACGTCGACGATATTCTACGCCCCGTTGTGTTTCCCTTAATATCACGCCATCCTGGGCTTACATGTCAGCTAGGTAATGTCCGCTCGCACACGGCGAGAGTTTATACTGCTTGTCTTCATGCTTTCCCAATGCCATCTTGGCCAGCAAGGTCACCGGATCTCTTCCCCCATTGAGCACGTTTGGAACATCATGGACAGGGCCCTCTAACCCGCTCGGGATTTTGACGATCTACACTGCTGGCCACTGTAAATGCAACACCCTGAAGGAAACATGCAAATAACATGAAATTTACAACATGCATTAGCGGAGGTGAGATATGCAAATGATTAGAATTTCAGCTCAGACGCACATCACGCGCGCCTGTGGCGCCACTTCAAAGCGCTATTGAAGGCTTGGAGATTTCGACGATTTCAAGTTTGGCAATTGTGTTTTTCTTGTGGTTTTTTCAAAAAAACGATCAATTATGCCTCGTCGAAAACAGCGATCATCTTTTGATCAAGTATCCGAGTTCGACAGAAGAAGGATAGTGGCCTACCGAGATTGTGGATTATCTTTCAGGGAAATCGGTAGTCGTGTTGGACGAAACCAAACAACTGTAATGAGGATATGTGATCGTTGGATGCAGGAGGGTACGACGGACCGGCGTGTTCTATCGCATCCACCTCAGCGCACCACTTCACGTGATGACAGACAAATTGTGCGCATGGCAGTGACGGATCGCTCAGTCGCATCACGAACAATAGCACAGCACATGCAGTCTGTAACGCATCATCCAGTGTCTGCGTGTACCATTCGACCCCGTTTACAGCAGAGTGGTCTGTCCGCAAGACGTCCATTGCTTTGTCTACCCTTGACGCAGAACCACAGACGTCTCCGCCGCCAATGATGCGGTGACATAAGGATGTGGACGGCAGAATGGAATGAAATTGTCTTGAGAATTGAAATGAATCTACTGACGAGTCACGCTTCTGTCTGCAACACCACGATGGTCGCATTCGAGTCTCGAGACACCGTGAAGAGAGGATGCTGAACAGCTGCGTTATGCACCGCCACACTGGTCCTGCACCGGGTATTATGGTATGGGGCAGTATTGGATATCACTCTCGCACACCTCTAGTACGCATTGCCGGTACTTTAAACAGCCAGCGCTACATCTCCGAGGTGTTGGAGCCAGTTGTCCTTCCTTACCTTCAGGGCTTGCCCACAGCCATATTTCAACAGGATAATGCGCGACCACACGTGGCACGCATTGTCCAACGGTTCTTCGTCAATCGCCAGATGGAATTGCTTCCCTGGCCGCCTCGCTCTCCGGATCTTTCGCCGATAGAAAACATGTGGTCCATGGTTGCTCTACGATTGACCCAGATTTCATCCCCAGCTGCCACAGCAGATCAACTTTGGCAACGTGTGGAAGCTGCTTGGTCTGCTGTACTCCAAGAACTCATCCAAAGTCTCTTTGAATCAATGCCGAGGCGTGTGGCGGCGGTGATCTCCAACAATGGCGGCTACTCTGGCTACTGATTTTGGCAGGAACCACACTTCACAGAAGTCTATAAATTTAATCATTTGATACTTGATCAACATGTTATCTACAAAATAAATTTTGTTGTGATATCTCTTGTCTTTCTTGGTGTTGCAATTTGGGTGGCAGCAGTGTAACACGCCAATTGGACAGAATTTAGCACGTTATCTCGCAGGAGGACATACGCCACCTATATCAATCAATGCCAAGCCGAATAACTGCTTGCATAAGAGCCAGAGGTGGACCAGCGCGTTATTGACTTTCGAACTTTGTGAAGCTCTTTCTCTTGAATAAATCATCCAATATTTCTCAAATCGTAATCATTTGTTTTTCTGAAGCTGTACATTACATCAACCTATTTTCGTCCTATTCGGATAACTCATTCTTGGTGCGTCGTTTTTTATCTGTCTGAGAGTGTATTATGAAGTGTTAAATTGTGTTCCTTTCTCGAAGAAGAGCCCCAAGTACAACTTCAATAAACGTTATGGATAAATTTTATGAAAGATTACGTAATATCATTACGTATTATTATGGTGAACTTAAATCAATTCAGCAGGTGATACATTCGCTTACGTGGGTAAAGTATGCATACTTAAAATAGCAAAGAAATTAAAAAGCAAACTGACTTAGAAAAACAAACTTAAGTACATGGCCTCAGGCTTTAGTTTGAGAAACCACTTACAGGAATTAACCTAAATTTAAAAAAACAAAAGGGGATGATTATTCATAATTAAAAATGGTAAAATTTGAAAATTTGACAAGGGTACAAAATTTATTTTTTACAATACGTTCATTGCTTGATTGCATTTATTCCAATTATTCGTGGAGTGTAAAAAAAAAAGACTATGGGTTAAAGGTATACATGTTTTTCAACTTTTATGCATCAATAAGGATTCCAGATAAAGAATTATTCTATTTCTTTGTCAAAGCTACTTCATATATTTATGCATTATACTAAATAATACAGATAAAAAAGCTTTACATCGGTAAAAAAGAACAAAATCTCAGCAATGTAGTTTGAAACACTATCCTCTACTGTTGAGTACTGTCTCTGAGATGTGAAGGACCTGATTAACACGGCTCGTGCGACAAAGAAGAAATGCTTGCGTCAACACCGCGTTCTATCAAGATAATGGACGTTCTTTAATATTTTACAGACGCATCATGTAAATGGACATCTTATTGTTTATTACCTCAAACACAGACAGAATTTATTAGTGGGATTTATTATTGGCTTTTGAAGAGAGATGAAAATTGAATAACTCTTGGATATGTTTAACTAAAACTTCAAGAATTCATAAAATATTTCATTTTATTCTAACTCTTTTTCATTCTATTAATTTAGACATTTCATTCTATTAATAAAATGGGTCAAAACATATGTTTATAGATAGAGATTGATATGTCTATTATGTTGTATTTTCACCTTATATCTTCATAGCTGATTTCCTAACTTTAACGGATCTGTTCCCTGATTTGGAAGTATCATCATTTAGGTTATACCTAAGATTGATTTTCCTTCCATTTAGTGCCACAGTATCAATTGCTGTATTGCCTGGGACGCGAAACGAAGGTCTTTTGATCCAGCAGCTGGACGTTCTTACCAATTAAGCTTCCTTAACCTTTAGCTTATGGGGCCCATTTTTCAAATTCCCTCTTTAGAACGGGAAATTTCCTACCCCCCTTTGTAAGAATGACCATTAAGGGGGTTATATATATATATATATATATATATATATATATATATATATATATATATATATATATATATATATATATATATATATATATATATATATATATATATATATATATATATATATATATATATATATGAGATCGAGATATATATATGAGTGGATCGAGATTCCACTGTATGTGTTTATACAGTGGAATCTCGATCGATCGTTCCCCGAATCATCGTTTTTCCGTATGTGTCGTTTATTTTACATAGCCCCGACGATTATATTGCCTTGTTATGTTCCAGCATCTATCGTTTTCCCTCATTTATCTTTGAGTTCAGTCGGTCCCTTGAAAAAAGATAAATCGAGTTCCCAGTGTATATATATATATATATATATATATATATTAAATAAAAACATTTTTAAACCTGACAACACCAGCACAATTCATCAACCTGAAAGATGAAGAATATAAATGACCGGGGGGAGTTGTGACCCCCTACACTCCGGTTAAACATGTTTTGTACCTAGGTAACACTCCCGGAAGTCATTCTTCATCCGCAACCTGACGTAAAGTCAAAAATAAAGCAAGGAGCGATGAAATAAAAAAATAAAGGAAATGGAACTTCGTACATTAAAAACCTGGGTCAAAATTATTTTTAAAACACATTTACATTATATAAGGCAATTAAAAATGAGTTAAAACGGTACTTATAAAATCATCCACCAACTCACCAAGTTTTAATAATAAAATATTAAAATAAAAAGGTATTATTCAGAAAGCCAGATAGAACAACGACTCCAAGACAGCCACCCAGCTACAACATGACTACAGGAAGAAAAAGTACTAGTGTCGTATAAAATACCATTAAACATTGACAATCCATAAGCGCTATGCAGCTATACAAAATGCAACGATACATGTCTACAAAAGCACAACCAGAAATCAAACCAATGAACAACGGCAATCTTACTATGGCGCTACGCTGCTCAACCGTAAGCTGCTATATATTAAATAAAAACATTTTTAAACCTGACAACACCAGCACAATTCATCAACCTGAAAGATGAAGAATATAAATGACCGGGGGGAGTTGTGACCCCCTACACTCCGGTTAAACATGTTTTGTACCTAGGTAACACTCCCGGAAGTCATTCTTCATCCGCAACCTGACGTAAAGTCAAAAATAAAGCAAGGAGCGATGAAATAAAAAAATAAAGGAAATGGAACTTCGTACATTAAAAACCTGGGTCAAAATTATTTTTAAAACACATTTACATTATATAAGGCAATTAAAAATGAGTTAAAACGGTACTTATAAAATCATCCACCAACTCACCAAGTTTTAATAATAAAATATTAAAATAAAAAGGTATTATTCAGAAAGCCAGATAGAACAACGACTCCAAGACAGCCACCCAGCTACAACATGACTACAGGAAGAAAAAGTACTAGTGTCGTATAAAATACCATTAAACATTGACAATCCATAAGCGCTATGCAGCTATACAAAATGCAACGATACATGTCTACAAAAGTACAACCAGAAATCAAACCAATGAACAACGGCAATCTTACTATGGCGCTACGCTGCTCAACCGCAAGCTGCTATATATTAAATAAAAACATTTTTAAACCTGACAACACCAGCACAATTCATCAACCTGAAAGATGAAGAATATAAATGACCGGGGGGAGTTGTGACCCCCTACACTCCGGTTAAACATGTTTTGTACCTAGGTAACACTCCCGGAAGTCATTCTTCATCCGCAACCTGACGTAAAGTCAAAAATAAAGCAAGGAGCGATGAAATAAAAAAATAAAGGAAATGGAACTTCGTACATTAAAAACCTGGGTCAAAATTATTTTTAAAACACATTTACATTATATAAGGCAATTAAAAATGAGTTAAAACGGTACTTATAAAATCATCCACCAACTCACCAAGTTTTAATAATAAAATATTAAAATAAAAAGGTATTATTCAGAAAGCCAGATAGAACAACGACTCCAAGACAGCCACCCAGCTACAACATGACTACAGGAAGAAAAAGTACTAGTGCCGTATAAAATACAATTAAACATTGACAATCCATAAGCGCTATGCAGCTATACAAAATGCAACGATACATGTCTACAAAAGTACAACCAGAAATCAAACCAATGAACAACGGCAATCTTACTATGGCGCTACGCTGCTCAACCGTAAGCTGCTATATATTAAATAAAAACATTTTTAAACCTGACAACACCAGCACAATTCATCAACCTGAAAGATGAAGAATATAAATGACCGGGAGTTGTGACCCCCTACACTCCGGAGTGTAGGGGGTTGTTTTTATTTAATATATAGCAGCCGAAATGTTTTTATTTAATATATAGCAGCTTACGGTTGAGCAGCGTAGCGCCATAGTAAGATTGCCGTTGTTCATTGGTTTGATTTCTGGTTGTACTTTTGTAGACATGTATCGTTGCATTTTGTATAGCTGCATAGCGCTTATGGATTGTCAATGTTTAATGGTATTTTATACGACACTAGTACTTTTTCTTCCTGTAGTCATGTTGTAGCTGGGTGGCTGTCTTGGAGTCGTTGTTCTATCTGGCTTTCTGAATAATACCTTTTTATTTTAATATTTTATTATTAAAACTTGGTGAGTTGGTGGATGATTTTATAAGTACCGTTTTAACTCATTTTTAATTGCCTTATATAATGTAAATGTGTTTTAAAAATAATTTTGACCCAGGTTTTTAATGTACGAAGTTCCATTTCCTTTATTTTTTTTATTTCATCGCTCCTTGCTTTATTTTTGACTTTACGTCAGGTTGCGGATGAAGAATGACTTCCGGGAGTGTTACCTAGGTACAAAACATGTTTAACCGGAGTGTAGGGGGTCACAACTCCCCCCGGTCATTTATATTCTTCATCTTTCAGGTTGATGAATTGTGCTGGTGTTGTCAGGTTTAAAAATGTTTTTATTTAATATATAGCAGCTTACGGTTGAGCAGCGTAGCGCCATAGTAAGATTGCCGTTGTTCATTGGTTTGATTTCTGGTTGTACTTTTGTAGACATGTATCGTTGCATTTTGTATAGCTGCATAGCGCTTATGGATTGTCAATGTTTAATGGTATTTTATACGACACTAGTACTTTTTCTTCCTGTAGTCATGTTGTAGCTGGGTGGCAGTCTTGGAGTCGTTGTTCTATCTGGCTTTCTGAATAATACCTTTTTATTTTAATATTTTATTATTAAAACTTGGTGAGTTGGTGGATGATTTTATAAGTACCGTTTTAACTCATTTTTAATTGTCTTATATAATGTAAATGTGTTTTAAAAATAATTTTGACCCAGGTTTTTAATGTACGAAGTTCCATTTCCTTTATTTTTTTATTTCATCGCTCCTTGCTTTATTTTTGACTTTACGTCAGGTTGCGGATGAAGAATGACTTCCGGGAGTGTTACCTAGGTACAAAACATGTTTAACCGGAGTGTAGGGGGTCACAACTCCCCCCGGTCATTTATATTCTTCATCTTTCAGGTTGATGAATTGTGCTGGTGTTGTCAGGTTTAAAAATGTTTTTATTTAATATATAGCAGCTTACGGTTGAGCAGCGTAGCGCCATAGTAAGATTGCCGTTGTTCATTGGTTTGATTTCTGGTTGTACTTTTGTAGACATGTATCGTTGCATTTTGTATAGCTGCATAGCGCTTATGGATTGTCAATGTTTAATGGTATTTTATACGACACTAGTACTTTTTCTTCCTGTAGTCATGTTGTAGCTGGGTGGCTGTCTTGGAGTCGTTGTTCTATCTGGCTTTCTGAATAATACCTTTTTATTTTAATATTTTATTATTAAAACTTGGTGAGTTGGTGGATGATTTTATAAGTACCGTTTTAACTCATTTTTAATTGCCTTATATAATGTAAATGTGTTTTAAAAATAATTTTGACCCAGGTTTTTAATGTACGAAGTTCCATTTCCTTTATTTTTTTATTTCATCGCTCCTTGCTTTATTTTTGACTTTACGTCAGGTTGCGGATGAAGAATGACTTTCGGGAGTGTTACCTAGGTACAAAACATGTTTAACCGGAGTGTAGGGGGTCACAACTCCCCCCGGTCATTTATATTCTTCATCTTTCAGGTTGATGAATTGTGCTGGTGTTGTCAGGTTTAAAAATGTTTTTATTTAATATATATCAGCTTACGGTTGAGCAGCGTAGCGCCATAGTAAGATTGCCGTTGTTCATTGGTTTGATTTCTGGTTGTGCTTTTGTAGACACATATATATATATATATATATATATATAGTCATTCTTGGGCCCGTATTCTTGGGATAAATGCTATCCCACCCCGTAAGGAAAAGGTTAAGATAATGCATGTAAATCTTAAATGAGTTTTTTCGCAATGTTAACATTTTAATGATATTTTGATAATTTAAAGTTTTAACTCTTTATTGTGTACCATGCAAGCAGAATATATATACTTAACTAAGTTTTACTATGGAGGATATTTATTTAATAAAAGTTTAACATAATATTTAATCTCACTAAAAATTTCATCAAAGTACGAACCATCATTGCTTTAATTTAGATTAAACTTTTGCATGGACTTGGACATAAATATAACTATCTAGTGGGAAAATGTGAGAAAATGTTCTACGGCTTCTATATTCATCATTGTAATTTATGCAACCACTTTATGTATTTGGAGGTTTACACTCACCGAAAAAATTTTGCTCTTTAATCTTTTCTTATAAGTCTGAATTCCCACTCCATTTTTGCCAGGAAATATTTATATTGTTGAAAATAAATGGAGTGAATATTTTAAGGGATGTAATGCTTTATAATAATCAGTTAATAGTTTGGAAAGGAATATTGAGTGAAAAATTGTAATTTTTCACTTAAAAGTTTGTTTTAAATTCAGACAATGTAAAATAAACGACATTGATTTCCTTTTAAATCTATGTTCAAAACTATTTGTTTCGTGTGGCATCCCTGACATAACGATATATCGTATTTTAATCGCCCGAATATAGTTTGACTGTGCTACATAAATATGCACATTTAGACTGAATGTAGAATTAACTTCTTTTGAGCTTCGTATTTCCAAAGATGTATTTCCCTTTTAAAGCTAAATTTCTTTAGGCAGTCAGTAGCAAACCTTGAACGGATGCTTCTAAACTCAAATCCAGAGTTTCGCTGAACTGGCATTAATATTTTAACTAGATGAGTCAGATATTTTTCCGGTCTTGTGTTGCAGTTATTATTTTCACTGCAGATATGTTTACCATTTTCAAGTATAAATACGTATTCTAGTCTGTCTCATATTAAATTCTTTTTCAAGCATGAAGAGAGGAGATTATTTCTTCAGTCTGGTAAATCCACAGACTAAGCTTTTATTGGAGATAACTGGAAGTTTATTGGTATTTACTTTAACCCCTTTTTTGGTATTTTTAACTCTGAAATTAAGTTCTCTTTTTATGATTTTATCCCTTTCTAGCAGACAAATATAATGTGAAAGGAAACTTAATTAATTATTTAATTAGCAAAGACAAGAAGAAGTAAAGAATAACGTTCATCAGTGCGGTTCATCGAGATCGATTAGTAAATATTTAATGGTGTTCGTTCCACGTTCCAGTTAATTCAGATGTTTATCCAGCGTAAAGTCTTTCAGTTTAAATATATAAAGCAGCAACATTAAATTATTAAAAGACAAATGATATAAAATAACAAGAAAAAGGGAAGCGAATATTTCTCCCATGGCTAAAAAAAGTTTGGAATTTCACCATGCCTAGTCAAGTGTGGGGAAAAAAATGCATGCACGACAAAAAGTTTTATAACATGCCCGATTTTTTTCCTTTTTTTTCTTTTGTATGATTGTGTATGTATCATTTTGAAAGATTTTTGTGGAGGTGGTCTCACGAGCTGGTATTAAAAACATTTGCAATTTATATAATGTTATTGAAATGGCATCATCTTCCTCGAGTCCAGATTTCTCGAGATAGATTTCTGACCTGTAAAGGGCATCACTCCATCTTTACCAGTCACGAGTTTTAACCAATTTGAAAGTGAATTAGATTTTATAACTTTGACCTTATTTTAATTCTATAATGCCTAATACTTTTGTAATTTTTTTTTTTTTTAAATCATGCTCGATGTATATTTTTACATGCCTCAGGCATGTCGGGATGGAAATTCTTACAGCCCTGAATTTTACAGCTGATTTAACAGAATTTTTTTTGTTTATGCTCAACAGCCTTTCATCAGTGTCGTTCAAAAATTTGAAACGGCTAAAGATGCTGTGCTATATCATGTCTAAAGTTACCAACATTGGCAAAGCGCTACTACCTCTCTGTGCACGGCAAAGCGTGCTAGAGTAGCCTGTTTGTCTTCAGGTGTTTTCCAAAGCTAAAGCAGGGACCCAATTTTCAGTTTATAGTCGTCACCTTATTTTTTGAAGGTAGCACGAAGAGGAATTTCAAAACAGCAATTAAATTTTAGATCCAGTATACCTAATTTTCACAGACTAGCATCCTATTGTTCGAATTTGCTTACTTTACTGTTTCTTTCCTGATGCTGAAAATCAGTAACAGTGAGATTTTATTTTACATTTTCTATGAGAAATTTCACGAAATCACTCAGAATAGTCCTTAATCATACACGGTATCAATGCCCTCTCCCCCCCCCCTACAGCTTAAAAATCAGCAGCCCTCCCCCCCCCCCCCAAAAAAAAAAAAAAAAAAAGTAACTCGGACATAAATTCCCTCTCCACCCCATCACCTCTTTCCTAGAAACCAAAATTTCTCCTCCAGAAACGAAGAACCTCGGATAAAGGCCAGTTTGAATACCCTTCTAAAATATTAAAAACATGCCATTGGACTCGCAATTATCAATCCTGAAATTAATATTTAATTACTTAGACTCGATAATAATGATTTTAATCATTTTGCTAGATCTACAACCTAATAAAGTCTACATTATAGAATTTATACTATAAATAAATGAAGCAACTTCTATTACATCAAGATGTAGTCTGATTAAAAAATCTGTAAATGAATAAGGCCAATATTACGGGGTTTTTTACACCAGGTCCTACAAAGAAGATTTTTTTTTCTTTAACTTTTAAGGGGACAAGGGATCTTCAAACTCGACTTTTTTTTATTTTCAATTTTTTAGCACTATAGACAAAATGAGAATAATTAATTTTCTTTTTACTACATTGAAAATCCTTAGAATTCAAAATAAGGAATTTTTTGCAGAGTAATGACTGTTTCTCAAATTTTTCGAAAATGCTAACGTTTTTCAAAATTCTGTATGCGCATTCTATATTAGTTAAAGTCTTTAAATTTTTTATTATAAGTTTACCATACGTATATAAATATAAATATAATTTAATTTTTTTTTTTATTTTTTTGGTGGAATCAAAAGTCTTAAATAATTTTTGTCTATTCTGCTTGTTATTTTTTTTATGTTTTTACTCAATTTTATTGTCTATAAACTTGAAAAATATGTGATTTCAAAGAATTATGCACAGTTTTGTGACAAACATGTCAATTAACAATTCTGAGAATTTTGGAAGATATCAGAATAAAATGAATACGCATGGAGCCTTTTGAAAAATTCTAGCATTTTTGAAGAATTTTTTGATAAACAGTTCTAATTCCTCCACAAAATATTTATTTGGGAATTCTAAGTATCTTCAATGTAGTAGAAAAGAATAGTAATTATACTCATGTGGTATATAGTGTAAAATATTGAAAATTAAAGAAGAACGAGATTGAAGTCCCTTGTTCCCTTAAACCATTTAACCCTTTCACCGGCTCAATTCGAAACTCTAATTCACCTATCCTGGCTTCTGAAACTTGTACAATTCTACCCTTCAAGCGGCCCGATTCCCTGGAAAAAAGTTTGTTTTCACTGCAAAAATACTTCTTTCCCCCTTTTCGGAAGTATCTTTTGCCTGTCACCGCAACCCTCTACAGTAATAAAATTTAGCACCCCGCTAGTGTCTCCCCCAAATTTGTTCCCCAACAAGAAAGCGGAATTTTTCTAGGAAACCGTACGTGTGTGTGTGTGTGGCTTATTCCACCCGCTCTAGCCGTAGGCTAGACCAGAGGAAAAGGGGGAACAGCTTTTGAGGGTCGTGTATAAGAGATTTCCGTTCCTCTGAAACACTCCTCCGTAGCGGTTGATGATAACGTTAAAATGCTATGAAAATTTGGCAAAAATATTATATTCAATTTCTTCCAAACTTCAGATATTTTCAAAACAAAGCATTCGAAAATATAAATTAAATATTAAATATTTCAGATTTTAAACCATCTCTTATAGTTTTAAGTTAATAAAAAATTCTAGAGAATTCCATTAAATATTTCATCTCACTAGCATAATATTTTTCACACGTTTTCCCATATAAATTTTATTTCTTCATTGATTTCAGGAACCAAAAATTTAAACTTCTATAATTACCATTTTGTTACACAGAAGATACATTTTAACAGCCGTAAAAATATTTACACATTCTGAAACACTGCAAGTGGTTAAAAAATGTTATAAGTGTAAATTTTGTATAATTAAAACATAATAATACACAAATTATTTAAATGTGTCATGTTACAATCACATTGTTTTATCCTATGAATTTTATATTTCATTGTTAAACGAATTACACTCACACAAAACGATAAAAGAATATTGCAGTTCACACACAGAATTACTTATTGTTTCGTATATGTAATGAAATTTCGGAAAAAAGAATTATTTTAACAAACCAAAATTAGATAATATTAAATTTTAGAATTAAGGTTATAACATAATATTCCATTTTTGGCATGATCTCAAGGTTAGTATAAAAAGTGACACACAGTACCAAAATGACTGCTCAAAGGTTATGCTTGAATATATATGGTTTATTTACACTACTATATATTTTATATACAATAACACTTCAAAATTCATTAAACTTTCTTCAAATTATTTAATCTTATTCTAAATTTCTTTCAAGTTAATCATTCAATGCAATTTTTCTAGATATTCACAAATGTTAACCGCAATAATTATCACAATTAATTTCAACAATAAATATTTGCTAATAGATACACACATCATTGATAATCAGTTCCATCAGTAATAAAATTCCTCATCATAACTTTGTTACTACCAATTACATTCATCAATAATTTTTACTAATAGTTATACACCTCAATAATAATGTTTTGTCAGTAATTAAATTCCTCACAATAACTTTGTTACTATCAATTAAAATCACCAGTAACATTTACTTATAGTTACACACATCATATTCAAAATCACCAATCATCAATCATATTCAAATTCATCAGTAATTAAATTTCTCAACATAACTTTGTAATTAATGTTTTAATTGTTTTCAATCTTTCTCTCAAAATCTTAAAATTTTAGGAATGCCGAAATTAGAGTTCCAAATGACACTTCCCTATCATTAATATAAAATACTCTGAAACAAACCTTGGCTGACATCGATGACACCACATGTATACGCATGAGTTTCAGTCCTCGGACTCATTAACACTCACAGGTATAAGGATAATAATCCGTTGCGTCATAATTGGCAGTCCACGTAGAATATCAGTAAACACAGTCTGGAAGTTACCACTCAGTTCCTGATCTATGTGCAAGGGTGCAGAGTCTCACGGCTGGCATGGGGTTGATCGTTGTCGTCAAGGAAACAGGCTCAAACTCTTAGCGTCAGTTCCAGATCATTGGGCAAGGGTGCAGAATCTCTCAGCTGGCATGGGGTTGATCCTTGTGGCTGAGGGAATAGGCTCAAATCCGTGTAATCTGGTAATCAACTATTTTACCATGCAAGGGTCAACAGCAACATGGTTTCACCCTTGCTTTTAGTTTCGACTCATTTATTCTATATGTTTTCACGACAGTATATTTTCTTTTATATTACAAATAAATAATTATATCGCTAAAAATTTGTTAGTTCTTTCTGATGTTACAATTATAGATGCAATGATCTTGTTATAACCTTAATACATAATACCATATTTTCAAGTGCTACAATTTTTTACAACAGAAGATCGATAATAGATCGCTATATCATACACAATTGCTTATTTCTTATTATGTGAAAATGTGATGTAAACAAAGACGTATAGTTATTTTAAATATAGAAATATATGTTAAACATTCTATTCTTTTGTATGGTATTTTTCAAAACAGGAAGCGGGGCACAAAGCTAAATAGATGCATCCATTCTGTCCACACCACCCATTGTATGGTTGCAATCCAGAACTGGTACGGGTATTTTATAAGTTTTCCCATGTTTTGGTATATTTTGCATTTCTGTGGAATGGATCGTGCTTAAAATGGCGACAGATCTTTTATCATGCCACTTCATTATCAAAGTTTTCCCCCGTTGATAAGCAATCAGCTCACCCTTTTTCATTTTCTTATTTTTGATTGATTTGCAGTGCAATAGCGAATTAATAACAATTTTGGAACAACATCCAAAATTAATTTTTATAATATTTATATTGCAGCCGAAAAATTTTGTTGATGAATGAATAATCATGCTTAACTTATGACTTGCCAATTTTCATGGTTTTCATGCAGAAAACCAAACTTTTTGAAATATCAGAATTAAAAATTTAGTATTTTCTCGCAACACACATATTGGATTTGAGTTCAATTGAATGCACTATTTAGACGCTATTGCACATACGTACATACACAAGTTTATAGTTAAATACACAATTTTACAAATCAGTTTTGTTTTAATCATATTCTTTTTGTGTCTATGAAAATACATCTTTTTTTTAACTGCAATTTTAAGATTGTATCGGTCATATCAATGTCCTAGTTAAATGCTGTAATAAAGAAATTCCGATAATTTGGTTGTTTAGAGAGCTTAGGTCAATTTTTGGTACTCGAAGACTAATTTGACCGGGACTTACTGCTTAATGTCGATACAGATGAATACAAACATTCATATAGAAAAGGGACTCGAACCTGCGAACTCCAGCACCGTAAGGTTCACCCGGAAAATTATGCTTTCATTAATTTGCTTCCGACCACTATCAAAAATCAATGAAATTTTAAGGAAACAGCTACGGGGTCCGAAAATCCTCTCGCTGGGAAGTCGGCTACGCAAGAGAGGGGTACGAAATCAGGAGAAAATTCCTATCTCATGAGGATGATCAAAATTGTGGAGATAACCTCGAATGTGACGCTCTAAACGCCTTACACCTGATAATTTGGGTAGGTAGTTCAACGTGAGTTAAAAAAAAAGAAAAGAAACACCTAAGAATTTCTCACCAATCCCTCCAACCCATTAATTTACAGATTAAAACAAGATGTTAGAAGACCGAGATGAAGAACTAAACAATATTTTGTTACACGAGGGTTAATTAGATAGACTGGAACCTAATTTTAAAGCCGATTACGAAAGGCGGGAATCATCCATGCCAGAAGTAGGATTCGGGACCGAAAGACAGAGCCCTACCATTCAGCCATTTCCCAGTATGAAGCACTGTACAACATCAAATAACTTTTCAAACTTGTATGGAAAGTAATAAAATAATAATTGAAAAGTTTGAAATGTAGCCAAATTGATAAAATAAAATAAAATATGTTTAGACATTATTTTAGTTATTAAAATCGTTATTTTAGTTATAAAAATTATTAAAAGACGATTAATTAAATTTAAATATACATAATTTAAATATACAGTACATGAATTAAATCCTGATTTAAATTAGGATTTAAATCACTTGATTTTTTAAAAAAAATCATTGATTTAAATCAAAATTACTTATGTATATAGTTTTACATTATGTTTCATTCAAATGTAATTTTATTAGCTATAATGGCTTTATCTAGATTGTAAAGTAAAAGATAAAGTAGGAGGGAACTTCTATCATTGCAATATCATATTTTATCTATCACTGTGATTAGTAAGAGTTTTGTTGACATAGGATACAAAAAATCATGGTTTCATGTATTTAATATATAATTTATCATATGTAAATACTAATAGTGCAATGAAAACTTTATCATTAATCGTAATAATAATTTAATCATAATTTAAATTATTGCCTTTGAAATTTTTAACTTGTTAATGTTTAAAAACATAAAAATTCGCGAATCTCCCAGATTATGATCCTAGGGAAATTCATAAGCGCCCTGTTCCTGTGGCCTTACAACAGCCAGCTAGATATTCCACACCCTCCATTCTTGACCTTCCTTCTTGGAAACTGATGCAATTACCGAACATCTGACTTTTCGGGAAAGTCGATCTGCACCCCCCCCCCCCGCCCCTCCAACTTACCAACGTCGCTCTATTCATACCCCCATCCCGTGAATGCGTCAGAATCGGAGATGTACATGTAGGGGTCTTCATTCCCCAATTTCGGACAATTCGAGGTTGTAAATCAAGCACCTTTTATCGTTCCGAAAACGGGGGAAAAACTCCGTGCAGTGCTGGAAAAATAACCTGCGCCTGTTCAGGGGTACGTCACTGCCCGAATGAGACGGCTAAGGTCGGACGTAATATTTCGTCACTGCCCGGATGAGACAGTCAGGGCTCGACGTAATATTTCGTCACTGCCGTTGAAAGGGTTAAATATGCCAGTGGTTCCCAACCCGTAGAAGTCTGCGGACCACTAAGCCAGAAATTGAAACTTGTGCGGACACCCCTCCCCCCCCCACCAACTTGAGGGGGGGGGAACCTGTGGGGAGGTTTGGGGGAGTATAGAATATCCCTCAGGCAAAAGAGATAGAGAATTAGCTTAGTCACAAATATAACGTACGATATTCTAATAATAAAATAATTATGTTACACTTTTAAGAAATTTTAATTCAACACCTTATAGTCCTCGGATACATTCCTCTCATCTAGTTCAATGAACATTGCTTTCAAAATCCCCATTTATTTGGCAATTTTTTTATGTGTGGTACCGGACCAGTCCCGAGACTCTCCCGAATCCGCGGACCTTCGGTTGGGAACCACTGAAAGATGCCAACCAATGACAATGTACTTGACTGCTGCTGCCATCTGTTATCGAATGCTACACATAGAAAGTAAATCGAATTTTCGTGAGGGTTTTAATTTTTCTCTACTTTGATCAACGTTGTCACTACTGGCTATATCTTCCTCGAAAGGAAACTTTATTGTTAAAAAGCAAAATAGGTAATTTAATTTTTTTAAATTAATTAAAATATAAAATTCAAATTGTCTATTTATTTGTGTGTTAAATGGTGAATTTTCAAGTGTTCTTAACGAATCTACTTAAAATATGATAAATGAAAGAAGCTGTGTCAGGATACAGTCAGAATCTCTGGGAGTGTGTTTTTACAAGCTGATAGCGTAGTAAACCGTTTGATTTTCTGAAAAAAAATTTATGTTTTTCCAAAATATCATTTTTTGTTGGTAATGTACACTAGTTACAAAAAATGCTTCTACTTGATTATTTATAATTTATACATTTGTTCCTTCTTATGCGTCTGCTAGTTAATTGGTAAATACCATCACCGTGTACACATATATTCATGTTTGTAATACACTAAAGTAATTGATAACTGAATAAATGAATATTTACGGCGTTTACGTGTTCGATAATTACATTGCCAGCAGTCACTGCGTATATAGACGTATAGTGTACCCATGTTCATGAAAAGAATTTAGAACTCCAATACCCTGTAACCAGACAACTTCTTATATAATTTTAAAATTTGTAGAGCACACAAGATTTTTTCAAAGAAAGACTGAATCCTTATAATTACATTTGAAAATTTTATGGTGGAAAGACTACGCGAGAACTGACTGTCTTGTTGAATGCGTTGAATCTTTTCTACTAAAGTTTTAATACATTTTGAATTTTGGAAGTACTGATATTTATCACCTTCCCTAAAAGTAAGAAAATACAATAATTAAACACCGACATCAGTGGCGTAGCGAGGGGGAGGGGCAAGGGGGTCTATCAAGCCATGGACGCCTCTCGCAGAGAAGCGCCAAATAGTCCCCAAGACCATGGGGGGGGGGGGGAGGCGCCAAAAAGGTATTGTGTCCCGGGGGCAGTTATGCTCGCTACGCCACTGACAGACATTTAAGGAAGTTGGTGATTAATATATTGTCATTAGAAGTGCACTATAGAAGTCGAAAATCTAGTAAAAAAATATAAAATGAAGAATAAAAAATTTAGCAAGTACAGGAAGTTCCAATCTTAATTATAAATATATTTTATTATAATTTACCTCCCTCTTTATGTAATAGAAAAAAATGTGGGATTTTTTTTAAACCATAGTTATCCATTACCGAAATTCCGTCATGAAAACTCCCTAGATAAGGATTCTTGTTGCACCATTGATATAGGCTATTTACCATTTCTCAGATTGTTACTAATGAACTAGCATATCATGTTACTGCTGTTGATTATAAAAATAATAGATTGACATTCGCTCACTTCTTTCAACAACGTCATATCTCAAAAATCGGCGATTTTTAGTTATGCCTGTTTTCAAAATGCCCTAAAAGAGTAGTATATCACTGCAAGATCGTCATATTAAACCTCTTAATATTTAACCGCTAGAGAGCAGACTCGATATTGATTTTTAATACATTTGATTCTACTTTTAAACTTTAAAATCACTTTCCTGAAGAACCTTCCTTTTTAGAGATACGACGTTGTTGAAAGGAGTGAGCGATATATGAAAAATATTTTCGATCGTTTTGTAATAATAATTTTATATTGTTATGTTGAATACCACAGTGGAAGAGTGACTAAGTTTAAGATGGATTTTACTGCTTTCTTAACAAAGTTCTTGGAATTCTAATTTGTGTACAAAGGGAATGAGCAGATTTAAGTCATTGATCTTAGCTGAAATAGAAGGAGGATAGGAGATGAGAAAGTTTTTGCAAACAGAGCAGACCATGGCAGCTCGTAACTCACTTGCTACTCACTTGTTAAGCCCTGTAAATTGACCCGCCAGGAGAATATTATAGAAGGGTTAAGTGGTTATAGATATGAAATATCACCTTCATATAACCGGTATATCTATAGTTTATCATTTATGTCAGTTTCTTTTATGTGGGATATTTCTTTTCCTTTTTTAAGCTCTAGTATGGAAATGCAATAGTTTCTGTGCTGATTTCTTTGAATGAAGGTGGCCATAGCTAAAATTAACACAAATGAAAGACATAGCTGAAACTCTATCTGAAAACACAGGAGAGAAATTTGTAGTATTTTTTATGTTTGGAAATAAACATTTCTGCCTCTGTTAGTAACATGTACAGCTAAATGTAAATGTATCTTAAAACTGTTTTACTATCCCATGACATATACTCTACATACGATGACACAATAAGATTCCTTGACTGTTAAAGATGTCTCAGTCTTTCTTACGAGTGAATTTAATGTATATATAAGTATATATGTAAAAACTTTTTGGATTGCTTTTTCCTCAGTATTGTTTCACTCCCAAGCAATCCTTGAAATACCTTTAAGGGACAATACAACTTTAAAATGGTAATAAAAAGAAAAAAAATGATTTTTCTTATGTCTTTATATTAATTGAAACCCAGATTTATTCTGAATAATATAGTATCACTCTCTTTGTGATACAATTATATGATCAAATGTTAAAATAATTGTGAACATCCAAACTGTGATTTTAGACAAAATTTTAACTTTAAATGGATTTATCTCAAAATATGATTTTCTGACTTGAGTGCGTATCTCAAATATTAATTGAGACAATGGCTTGAAATTTTCCACACTGTCTGCATAAAATGAATTAAAAGCCCAGAGCTTATATTAAGTAGTAAAATTTTTACAAAAGATTTTATGTGAGAATTTATGTAGAAATTTTTTTTAATTAATTATTAATTATAAATATAAAAAATGAAACTAATTACAAGATTTTGGTTCATTATGTTAAGCCACATGTTATCTTTAAATTAAAATATGTTTAATGCTAAATTAAAATTTGCATCCAATAACATGTGCGCAGTAACAATAGTAATTATGAACAAAAAACAGTATGTTACTCAATAAACTTTTCCTCTGATATTTTTGTTGCATAAACTTATATCACGTCTAACAACCCAGAAATTTTCATCAAATTAGCTTGATTGGTTAATTTGTAAAAAATTATGGAAACTTTTCCTAGCATTTTTTCGCAAGTCAATGGTGTACTGTGCCCTTAAAATACAAGCTTATTACTTGTCTCCAAGTAACTGTTTACCCATCCCACCCTTCTCATGATGTTCGAACAACCAATGATTTTGTCCTCTTATATGAGATTACATGCATTAATGAGTTATTTCGATTTATGTCTGATTTCATCTTATGTATTTGTATTAGAGCATATACTCACAATTCATTAATTACTAGTATAATAGTAGTTTACCTACTGTTCACGATTAACGTGTCTATAAATACATTCTTACGATACACGTCTAGTATCAAAATACTTTCACCGTTCATTTTAAAGTTCGAAATTACGCGTGTAATTCTTTACTTCGCTAATAATTTAACAACAATAAACGAGTTTCATCAGTTTATTAATAACAGTCAAAGTAGTTCTCAAACAATTTATCAAGAACCAACTAAAGGTTAGACAGTTTCTGGATTCCCAATTATCTGTGCTAATTAATGCACCTCTGACCACAAAACACCGGAAAATGAGGATAAGGCAATAATTGCTTAATATATTGTAAAAAATGAACTATTCAGAAATTTGACATGAACTACGTATTTGAATTTAAATAGGGTTTAACTAAAATTTTAATAACAAAGATTAAAGAGAATATCTAACGTGAGGCACCGTCAATTAAAAAAGGGGAGGATTTCTTTACTGGTAATTGAGGGTTCAGGGTATATTTTTTAATTATTACCTCGTATTTTCATCTAGTTAAAGTATATGAAAGACAATGAGAGATATTACAAAAATTAAAAGTGTCCTTTGATTTAAGATATTGTCAATAACATCGTACATTCTTACCGCTGATATATAATCATTTGCGGTATAAGAAAGTGTTTATGATTTTTTTTCAATTTTATTTTGACTTACAACATCCTGTCTTTCCTCTCTGAGTTCTAAGCCTTACCTGAGACATCTCTAGCGTTTATTAGAACCCAAACTTTTATAAATGCTTTCTAGCTATTTTCAGTTAAACACAAGTAAATACATGTATGTCTTCTTTAATTTTCCGACATAAGGAAATATGTACAAAGCTATAGTATTGCAGTGTTACATTATTTCTTTTCTCTGCCATCGGCAAAATAGTTCTTTGTACGCCGTCCTGTATTCTTCACTCATGACGATGTAAATCACAGGGTTTATAATTGTTGAAAAATATACACCAAGATAACCCAACACGTTTAAAATAGGAAGATCGTATTCTTTGTGAAATATTTTCACGAAAGATACGGGGAAGTAACATACAATAAAAAGTACGAAGACCACTAGCATCACTCGAAGCACCTTCATTTCTGTTCTGTCCCGTTGCTGTACAACATAAGAGGCTCTCATTTCAGAGCGTCTGTAGATTCTGCTGATTAACGTTCTCCTCCTGCTCGTGAAGCTGATGCGCTCAGAAGGCAATAAGCTCTCCTTTCTTTGAGTCTTTTTGGAGGCTTTCCTAACCGCAAAAAATATCCTCAAATAACAGACGACGAATACGATCGAAGGCAGTATAAATGCTGTTATATTGAGAAAGAGTTTAGGTGATTTATTGTTAACTTTGAGAATGGTACAGGTTCCTACTTTGCAGTCATATCCCAGTTTTCCCCAAACTTCTAGCAGAGGAGGAAACAATAGCAGCAGTGAAACCAACCAGATCGAAAATATCATAACAGTTATGTTCCGTTTTGTGTAAACAGATTGATATATCTTTGGATGCACGATGAGTATGTAACGGTTCACAGTAATCGCAATGACACTGAAGAGAGATACTGCTCCATTGGAATACCTCACTAGAGGAAACGCTTTACATAGTACATCTCCATATATCCAGTCTTTTTCGATGAATGTTATGGCAGATAGCGGCATGGAAAAGCCGCAAAACAGAACGTCTGCCACACAGAGGTTGACAATAAACGCAGTTGTGGCATTCCTCAGTCTTTTGCTCTTAGAAAGAGCCAAGATCGAAACAAAGTTACCAAGAACACCCACGATGGCAAAGACAACGAAACACAGCGCTCCAATGCACAATATTTCTGGAGGGTAGTTCGAAAAAACATTATTGCTGCAGTTTAAAGCTTGTGTCACGGTACCTTGTATTTTATTTATGTCATCAGTTATATTGCTGAATGATTCATAATGTGTAACTCCCGTTTGATAATCAATAGTTTTTTCATATGGAATACTATTTTGTGGAACATTAATGAACTTCAAGGAGTCATTCGTGGTAACTTCTTCAATTCTTCTTCTTAGTGCCGATCTAATAACTTCTATTATGGAGTCATTATAAGCTGAAATTTTCCTGTTGAAATAATTTACAATTAGCTTATCACGCATTTGAGAAGAACATGATTATGAATAGATCAATACATAAATTTAAAACAACTAAATTTCAGTTCAGGTACATATTCAAGGCAAAACACAGTAGTCCACAGATACATTTACAATTCAGATAAATCTTTACTATTTAGTAGTCGTTATGTTAGAAAATAAATTATTTTTATCTGCTTTTGTTTCGTAAATTCTTAATTAAAACGGGTCAAATTTTGGGATTACCTAACAACTATATACTACTGCTGAAAAGATGTGTTTAAATTATTCAATAATATTTTATATTAATATTTTATAGAAACAATAATTTATATTACTCAATTCCTCCACGCCTAAAAAGGAATCTGTCAGAGGCATAAAAACATGACTGTGTTGCACCGATTCTTAATTGGGAAGAGCTTTTCCATGTGCAGCTAATTTGAGAGGGGAATGACGGTGGACGTTAAAGAAGTTATTAACGGGAGACTTCAAAAGGAAGATAATTGCGGCCACCAAGAAACCAGATGCTATGAACACAGTGAATGACCGGAAGCAGCAAGCTCTTTCTCACACCAATCGAGAAGCTTCGATAATTATTTGGATTTTCAGGAACATTGGGTATAAAGGGAAGCAGATTGAAAAACAAAGAGGGAAAAGGAGAGAGGTCGGACGAAGGTAACTATGAGACGTGCTTCTTGTCTCGAAGCTGAACTTTAGATTAAACTGACATTAGACTCTCTCTCTAGTTTTCGGCGGATTGTGATTGATAATGATTGATTTATAACAAAAATTTTGTATAATAGATTTTGTAAATATATATGAATAAACCAAGATATGTATATATTTAAGGAAGGAGTGGTTTGTGTCCATGGAAACTATAAGCAATCGATCTAATGACGAGGTTCCAACAGAATCCGTCTTTGTAACACCCCTAAACTTCGTTTCTTTCTATAACTGCTATTAATGATTGCATAGGAGTTAAACAAATGAAGTTAAATTAATTAACTATTGAGCAACTCTCGCAGATGCGTAAGACCATCGGTTGACCTCGCAGATTGCAATGTTAAGCAGTGGGAATTTAAATTCGATATTTTTCTAAAGACAGATTAGCAGATGCAAATTTTTCAATTCTGATTCTAGCATACGAAGGTTGACGTTTGAATAAAAGGCGTAGTTTTTAAAATTATTAACCTTAACCGATTAAACCATAAAAAAATGCAAGGAGTGTTTATTCCTTTATTATGTTCAATATCCATTGGTATATGAGCATGAGAGAAATTTAAAATCTCAGAAGATTCTGTTTGTTCTTTAAAAACAATACATGGCAAAATAAACGAACTCTTTAAATATTTTCTTCCTTCTGATTTGATTTCATTTTTACGAAAATAGTACGACCAGTAACGATTTGTCATTTTTTATGTTTTTTATTGTTTCAGTTTAATATACAATCAACAAGAATTTCTTAAAAATATGAATTACTTCCATGCTTTGTATAACATGGCTTAAATGCATTCCACTTCGTTTTTAAGACTACCTTACAACTATTAAAGCTTTGGCAAGTTTTCATCATTTTATTTTGTTCTTACAGTTAAGTATGCAATCAGTAACACGTTCATTAAAATACTAATTTCTTCCATGTTTTGTAAAATGAACTTTAAAATAAAAATAAGATGGAATAAACGGCCATCATAAAATCTTTTTATTCTTCAATTTCTTAGATTTTTAATTAATCTTTACAAACATCAAATTTCAACTATATTTTTGCTCATCCCAATAAACATTCATTTTATACTCTCTGAAATCCTCTCTTTAAAATAAGCATCTTAAAACTTTAAATAATGGAGAGCAAAAATAAGCATTTCTTTTACATGCAGTTTATAATTCGCAATTGATAATAACTTTCTACTTCATGTACAAACAATACTATATAATAAAAAATAGTAATTTATAGATTTGTAAAAAAATATTATATATATATATATGTGTGTGTGTGTGTGTGTATATATGTATGTATGTATATATATATATGTATGTATGTATATATATATGTACATATATATATATATATATATATATATATATATATATATTGTATATATATATATATATATAATAATAATAATAAATTTTTATATATTATTATATATATAAATAATATTATATAATATATATTTATATAAAAATATATTATATAATATTTGTGTAAATTACATAATAACAATGTAAGGATACTTACATTTTTTGGTACTTTAAACGTTTAAAGTTGGACTCTCAAAAAAATCTTTAAAACTCACATCTGATCAACTTTCAGTATCTAGACTCGTGATATAATGATGCAACAGTGCAGTAACTTTCTTAGCTACACGAGTGTCTGGCAGTAAACCCCAAAATGAATCAACTCTTTACCGAGTTTCGACAGTCAGCGTTTGATGCACGAGTACATTTCGAAAAATCAGCCTTCCTTTTCCTCTAGATTCTGCCACTGATGGTATCAGATTTATAATAAAGCGCAATCGTTACTCTTGACGTCACCTATTTCCATTGTATTCTTCAGAGGGTGAGGCTAATTTTGTCAAGCTTAGGAAAAACAACGGATATTGATGTATAAAGAGAAATACGCCCATGAACTAGGAGAAAAAAAATATGCTGATGCTCCCGAGAAAATTCTTCATACCGCGGTGTATAATACAATCAGCCGCAGGTCGTAAAGCAGGCAATAAAAAATATAACTGGATGTCGAAGATTCAGTTTGTCCTAGTACACCGCAACATCCGTTAAGCCTTGAATATGAAACTGTCATGATCCGTTTTACGTCATTAAATTGATGACTATAAAAATACATACTCGATACTCTTGCGTACCTTATATTTATAGTTTCAGTCACTATTTTTTATCGATTTCCTGTTAAACATCAGTCGTTACAAATATATTTTTAACTTGCTTATGTGAGTGGGGAAATTGTATATACATGCATATACAGTGTGTCCCATAAATAATGGTGGGGTTTCAGATGACTATAGCTATGCAACAAATCATATTGTAGAAGCTAGTCATACGCTAAATTGAAGCAAAACACTTCAAGTTTATGTGTGCGAAAGCTTACAAGCACACTCCAAAAGACTCCCGGACTAGAGCCAGCCAGCTGATGGCCGAATGGCTAGGGCGCTGGCATTCGGTTCAGATCCTGTGGGTTCGAGTGCCACTGTTGGCATGGATATTTGTAGCCGTTCGGTATGGACTTTAAACTGTAGGTCCCGGTCTAATTAGCCCTCGTGTAGCAAAAAGTTGACCATAGCGCTCCAAACCAAACTGGAACTAGAGCTGGAGAATTCCATTTCCAGTTAGACGGAGCTCCTTCACATTTTGCTACAATCTCGCTTCGTAACGAAACATTTCCTCAGCGATGGGTCGGACGAGAATGGTGGATTGACTGGCACCCAACGGTCTCCAAACCTTACCTCCATAGATTTATATTTTTAGGGTTATGTATAAACGCAAGTGCATTCCATTGATGTCCTAAATCTGGACCATTAAATAGAAAGGATCACTGAAGCTGTGTCGTCTATAACGCCGGATGTTCTCTGCCATGTATAGGAAGAGACTGAATATTGTCTTGACGTCTGCAGGGCACTCTGAGGGAGCACTCTTCGAAGTCTGAACTAGAGGATAAACAAAGATGCAGAAATGTTGACTTTTCATTTCTGCATCTTTGTCTATCCTCTAGCTAATCAGGTTTGCGTTTCTGGTCATACATTCCTATGTGATTCTGTTTTGTTGAGTTTTCTACCTCCTCCAGAAAAATGCGATATTTCCGGCCATCCAGTAGGGTTGGTAAGAGGTATGGTCTGATTAAGTAAACAGCACTCTCCAGCGTCAGGTTTGCGTTTCCGGTCATACATTCCCATGTGATTATTTCTCGCCTTGATACCTACTATCACCACTCTGAATCTGCCGATAGAATTCGGAAACATCCTGTATATATATATATATATATATATATATATATATATATATATATATATATATATATATGTGTGTGTGTGTGTGTGTGTGTGTGTATGTATGTATGTATGTATGTATGTGTGTGTGTGTGTGCCTAAGATGTAATGAACTTTAAAAATAGTCCACTGATAATTTTGAAAACATAAGTAAAATTTAAAAAAAGTTAATTTTCAATATAAATACTTACAAACCAAAGGGCAAATCCCTTAAAGATTCTTAAGTTAGAACATATATAAACGTCGAAATAGCAAAATATATAAAAAATATACACTTGTGTAAGAAATTAAGAGAATTTGCAGACTTGGTCGATTATCTCTAGAACTACTGTACCGATTTTTATGAAATTTGATATGTACATGCATTGATACAATACAAAACAAATAACCATTCAATAATTGTAATACATACGCATGATCGTGCGTAACACTCATTGGAGTCGGAAAGTATGAAACAGCGGTTGCAGAATAAAGAAAAAATGGGTTAATAGGGATTATGGTCCTCTCTTACAGATATACCGGTCTCGCAGCGTGATTTCATACTTGAAATAAGGCTGTTTATCATTTCCTGTGACAATTGGTCCTGGGGAGAATTAAGCTTCCCCTTTGCGAATAAAGAATGGGTTTAAACGAATGACTATATACAATATGTAATTAAAGAATAGAAACGATTGGGTAACTTACCCATCTCCCTTGGCTGGACACGAGATTAATTAGACACATGAACACTAAGAAATAGGCCCGTGATCCTGAACACCACATTTAATTAGAATTGAATTACACCTGATTTCAAGGTTTACATCAAATTAAGAAAAAACTTGACAAATGGGAATAAAATGAATTAATACGAATGCTCATGTAGCTTATCCGTGGTCACACCCCGGAATACAACAGTCCGACTGACTACGACGCAATTAACCGTTCGGGTTTTGATCACATGATCTCCGAACAACGAGAGATGGTCCTGGTAGACGACTCGGCGCCTGCGATTCCGCCGCTGACGGTTTTCGACCATCTTCCGCCGGGGCCAATGGTCCAGGTAGGACCGCAAGGCGACTGACCGACCTTCGAATTTTGCCATGAGACGTCTGTAGGGTGGCGACTCTGACAACACCATCTTCGCCAGGATGTACTTCTAATATTCTGGCTAACTTCCAGTGGCAGGCTGGGCTGTCAGCCTGGTCCAGGAGTACCAGCTGTCCTGGCTCAAGCAGCTGTGTGCCAGTCGTCCACTTCTTACGACTGAGTAAATTTTGGAGATAGGACCGGCTCCACTGCCGCCAGAAACTGGCTTTCAATGTCTGCAACAGATGCCATCTAGAATGAGAGCTAAGACACCAGTTAGTATTTGTAGGTTCGGGTAATTCCAACAAAGGAACACCGATAAGAAAATGCCCCGGAGTAAGAGCCGACAGATCGTTTGGATCTGTTGAGAGAGCCCATAAAGGGCGCGAATTAATACACGCCTCGATTTGGCAAAGTACAGTGGCCATTTCCTCAAAGTTCAGAATGGCTCCGTTTAAAGATTTGGATAGATGCCGTTTCATCAATTTTATGGAGGCCTCCCAAAGCCCACCAAAGTTCGGGGCATAAGGGGGGTTGAAATGCCAACTAATCTGGCGTGAAGAACAGAAGTCCTGGATTTCAGCATCTTGGGTGATTCTCACCAGAGATTTGAGGTATGCAGCAGCACCTACAAAATTTTTTCCATTATCTGACCATATATCAGTTGGAATACCTCTCCGTGCAATAAATCGTCGGAGAGTAAGGAGAAAGGCATTGGTTGACAGATCGGATACTAATTCGAGATGAACTGCCTTACTACACATACATATGAATAAACACATGTAGGACTTGAACTGTGTAGATTTTCTTTTATGCTGGCATTTTGTCGCGATTGGTCCAGCAAAATCCACCCCTACCTTTTCGAATGGTCGACACGGGGTGATTCGGGAACTTGGTAAGTTTCCCATGACTTGATGAATAGGCTTGGCGACCAATTTGAAACATCGAACACATGTTCTAAGTTCCTTTTTAACTGCAGACCGGCCGTCAGGAATCCAGAACTGCTGCCGAATGAGGGACAGAACAAGTTCCGGACCTGCATGCAAACTGGATTCGTGGAAATGTCGAATGACGGCTTCAGTCACTGGATGTTTCTTAGGGAGCAGCATAGGATATTTTTTGTGGAAGGCTAAAGAGGGATGCTGACTTAGCCGACCTCCAACCCTCAGAATGTCCTTTTGATCAAGGAATGGTTGGAGAGAAAGAATTTTGCTTTTTTTGTTTACGGACTTATGGTTTCTTAAGGCCTGAATTTCTTCTGCAAATTCTGTCTTTTGTATGAGCTTTACAATCGTTTCAATAGAAGCCCGTAGTTCAATGGCTTTCAATGGCCCACGAGTCTTAGAAGTACGTGTATTGTTCACAAACCTAAAAATCCAAGCCACTACTCTTAATAACTTGGTGTACGACGAAAATTTGCTCAGGATGTCACTCTTAATCTCGATCTTAGGATTGTAAGGTTGTTCTTCCTCGGGGGAATGTGCCGAAGGATTTTGAAGGATGGTGGCAAAGGCAGAACAAGGAGAATCTCGGTTTTCGGTTAACCACGCAGGTCCTTGCCGCCACATCTGATTTGATTTGAGCTGTTCCGGAAAAATACCACGGGTGGCCAAATCAGCCGGGTTCGCCACTCCGGGTGTGTGAAACCATTGCTCCTTTTTAGTTAGGTTGAGGATTTTCTGAACCCGATGTTGGACAAATGGGTTTCCATTAGTGGGCGGATTTTTGATCCAACTTAAGGTGATAGTGGAGTCTGTCCACAAAACTGTAGTGTCTATTTTCCCTCGCACAGCTGATTGCACTATGGTCACAAGTTCCGCTAACAGAAGTGCTGCGGATAGTTCGAGTCTTGGCAGCGTAACTGATTGCAGGGGTGCAACTCTTGTCTTTGCTGCTACAATAGAGACTTTAACATCTGGAGAGAATACTCGTAAGTAGCATACTGCGGCATATGCCTTGGGGGAAGCGTCGCAAAAACCGTGGAGCTCCACCAATGACGATTGATCTATGTATAAGCACCTAGATATCTGCATTTCTTGAAAATACATAATTTGGGAATCGAATTTGCTCCAGGTGTCTAAAATGTCTGAAGGAAGCTTTTCGTCCCATTTCAGATTCAGTTTCCACACCTCTTGCATAAGAATTTTAAGGATAATGGTGGAAGGGGCGAGGAGACCCAATGGGTCAAATATCCGAGCAATTGTGGATAATAATTGCCGTTTGGTTGCGACCCTGGTGTCCTTTGACACTCTCACTTGAAGGACATCTGTATTCAGATTCCACTCCAGCCCTAATATTCTTTGAGCAGAATCAGGTTGAAAGTTATGTGTTATGGGACTACACTTTTGAGACTCTGGGAGAAAATCAATGGCTTCATTTTTATTAGAACACCACTTACGAAGGTTAAATCCCCCTGCAAAAAATAGATTTCGTAAGTCTGAGATGAGAGTTTTAGCATCTTCGATACTGTCGGCACCCCCTAAGAAATCATCAACATAAAAGTGGGTTTTCGCGATGTTAGCTGCATGCGGGAAATTGTCCTTTTCATCATGGCATAATTGTTGGAGGGTGCGCAAGGCCAGAAAAGGGGCACATGACGTGCCATACGTCACCGTATTGAGCTTGAATTCTTTCAATGGGTCAGCCACATTATTTCTCCAAAATATACGTTGGAGGTGGGTATCTTCCTCGGTTACGAGAATTTGCCTATACATTTTCTCTAGATCGGCCGACAAGGCAATCTGGTACGACCGAAATTGTATTAGGTTGGAGAAGATACTTGTTTGCAATTTAGGGCCGGTAAATAGTATAGAATTTAAAGATTTGTTATTCGTTGATTTGGCTGACGCATTGAAGACGACTCTGACTTTGGTCGTACTACTGTTGTCATTTATTACCGCGTGATGTGGAAGATAAAAATTGGGTTCAAAACGTTTTTCGTCTTCAGTTAAAACTTGCATATGGGCCAGTTGCTTATATTCATCCATAAATTCTGAATATGATTCTTTCAATTGTTTATTTTTATTTAGCTTTTGTTCTAGTATTAGAAATAATTTAGATGCATGGTTTGCACTATTTCCTAATTCACAGTCTGGTTTGACTGGCAGTTTGACAACGTACCGCCCGTCTTCATTTCTTTTAACAGTCTCTCTATATATTATTTCTGCCGGATCCTCAATGTCCGGTATAGGATGATGTTGAGGCACTGATTCCAGAGCCCAGAATCTTTCAAGTTGTTCATTTAAACTAAGATTGCATAGAGAATAGTTTTCTGGATTTTTGGAAGTTTTGTCAATAGGACCGCTTAAAATGTGGCCCAGTGTCGTGGGAATGGCAGCTGGTTCCCCACGTTCACCCTGAATGGCTGGACCCTGTATTATGCTTGCAAAGATATCTGCCCCTACTAGCAGGTCAACTGGGCGTTCTTTATGGAATTCAGGATCCGCCAGAAGCAGATTTTCTGTGTGTGGCCAACTTTCCCTATCCAGCCAAAAATTAGGGAGAGGAGTAGTCACCCGATTAACTACCAAAGCCCTAACAGTACTAAAATCATTCGAAAAATGAGGAGAAATTTTAAATTCCGCGACATGCAAAGAAGTCTCTGCGGACATTCCATTGATTCCTATCAACTGATGTTTCGAGCCAATCAAGGCTAAATTCAACCGCTCGGCACACTGTTTAGAAATTAACGAATTCTGCGAAGCATTATCGATCAGCGCTCTACACCTAATTACCTGACCTTTCGGGGATTTTACTTTAATAAGGGCTGTCGATAATAAAACATCATTGTGAACAGGTGACTGACATTGCGAATTATTTGAAACTGATTCCTGATGAATCTCCCTCGAAATATTTGCATTATCCTCCGTATACTTATGTAATAAAGTGTGATGCTTCTTAGCGCAGTTTTTACAAAAAATGTTAATTCTACATTTGTCTAAAAGATGATTCGAACGTAAGCAGTTGGGGCATAGCTTGTTTTCCTTGACGTAATTCCACCTCTCATTAACATTCATACGATTAAAATTACAACATTTGAATAACTGATGATTTTGAGAACATAAAATGCATTTTACTTCCTTTACACTGATTGAATTGTTAACTATCATTTTTCTTTCTCCGAACGTCGGTTGATTTGGTTTTTTAACAAACGCATGTTTTGTTTCCGATTTTAAGTCTTGCATTGCCCTAGCTTCTCTTTCAATGAAAGATCGAAAAGTATTCAAATCCGGGATCGAATCACCTTCTAGGCTACGTTCCCAATTTTGTTTGACTGATGAATCACATTTAGCAAGCATAAAATTAATAAATATCAAATCACTCAAAGAATTTGATTCTAGACCCAACGTGTCTAAGTTGCGAATAGCTTCGTTACAAACGTCAATCAACTCTAAAAGGCCTTTAGGGCTATCTACTTTATTAACCCTATGCAAAACAACTTTGTTTATTTGCGAAACCGCGAGTAAGCGTTTATTTTCATAACGATTCTTCAGTATATTCCAGCAGTGTTCTAAATTTTCACTCTGTAACGCGAATCCTCGAATTAGTTTCGCCGCATTCCCGCGAACCGAACTTTGCAAATATTGCAATTTTTCAACGTTAGAAAGACTTTCATTTTTCAGAATGGTAGAACTAAATAATTCCTTAAAACTAATCCAATTTTCCCCAAAGAACAAGGGAATTTCTATGATTGGCAGGCGGACCGCATTTGATTTCGATTCCGAATGCACCTTTTTTGACTCCGAATTGTCCACCTCCTCAACAATCTTTTCAGTTTTACTCTCTAAATCCACCGATAAATCTGTAAGGATATCCTGATAACTCATAAATATATCGAAATTATCTTCATTATCATTCAACGATAAATTCTGGAATGAGTTTTCTAACTTCTGTTCTAACCCTTTCACTTTCGATTTTAAAACCGTAACTCGTGCGTGCTCGCAAGACTCACAATCCTCGATTTTCTTTTTTACATGATCAATTTCACGACAGACCTGTTCAAAATGAGTTAAATTCTTTGACAGTTTAGGGGACATACTTAAATTCTATAATAAACAACCGAAAATTCTAAAAATAGCGTGAATTTTGCATACAGCCTAATAATGTCAGAATGATCAACAGTAACAAAACAATAACAAACATAGCACTACTATATCAAATACTACATTAAATAGAATGAATATATGAGATTTTGAATACGTATCTAAACAAAAGAATGCATAAAATGCACAAACGAATAAATGACTTAAAAGAATTGACTAATTAATTAATTACTATAATTACTAATTAGACTCATTACACGATAGGTGCACTCCTGCCTCGACGGACCATACATGGGGAGAATTAAGCTTCCCCTTTGCGAATAAAGAATGGGTTTAAACGAATGACTATATACAATATGTAATTAAAGAATAGAAACGATTGGGTAACTTACCCATCTCCCTTGGCTGGACACGAGATTAATTAGACACATGAACACTAAGAAATAGGCCCGTGATCCTGAACACCACATTTAATTAGAATTGAATTACACCTGATTTCAAGGTTTACATCAAATTAAGAAAAAACTTGACAAATGGGAATAAAATGAATTAATACGAATGCTCATGTAGCTTATCCGTGGTCACACCCCGGAATACAACAGTCCGACTGACTACGACGCAATTAACCGTTCGGGTTTTGATCACATGATCTCCGAACAACGAGAGATGGTCCTGGTAGACGACTCGGCGCCTGCGATTCCGCCGCTGACGGTTTTCGACCAGGTCCCACTCGTTCAGAAACGCTGTTTTCATTCCCCGGATGGTTCTCGGAGGGGGGTTGCGAGTTGCAATTGTCCTCCCCAGAGCGTCCCAGACATGCTCTATAGGGTTAAGGTCTGGAGATCTGGCTGGCCAATCCATCCGGTGAATATCCTCACTCTCTAGAAATTCGTCGACCAGAAGAGCTCTATGTGGCCTCGCGTTATCGTCCATTAAAATTAACTCAGGGCCAACTGCACCCCTGAAAAGGTGAACATAGGGCTCCAAGACCTCATCCCTAAACCTCACACCAGTCACAGTGCCTCTTTCAAAGACATGGAGAGGTGTGCGGCCATCCAACATGATGCCTGCCCAGACCATAAATCCTCCTCCGCCATAATGGTCGATTTCGCGGACATTGGAGTGTAGGTAGCGGGTCCCTGGTTCTCTCCATATGAACGTACGGCGAGAATCGGTGTTAAGGCTGAACCGGGACTTATAAGCCATGATAAACAGATTCGTAGAAGTGAGCGGGACGCAAACAGCAGGTCTTCTTGCAAACAGCCCTCTCTCATGAAGTCTTTTGGAAACAGTCACCTTTGATACACGGGTTCCTGTGGCTGCATACAAGTCACGAGAGAGCTGAGAAGCTGTAGCACTCCTGTTACGCCTCGCTATAATCGACAAATGGCGATCTATTCTGGCCGTCGTGGCTCTTGGACGACCTTGCCCAGGCTTTCTCTCGATGAATCCGGTATCCTTTAACTGTTTCCATAAGTTACACACGATGCTGGGCGTTAAATTGAACTCTCTACAAATTTGGACTTGAGATTGGCCTGCTTCTAGCCTCCCCACAATTCGCCACCTCATTCTATCATCAAAACGTTGGTGGTTACTTATTTTTACTGTTACAATTTGAAATAAACCGATTGCTGCAAAATTACACCAAGAAATTCCCCGAGGCGTGCTAGCGAACGAAATGCGTCTTAACTTACGCGCGCTTATAAAGCCTGTTTCTCTACTGGCTCCGCCTACACACACGTGTACGCTTACGTATTTGACGTACAAGATTTGCATTTTTGTCTAGAAGCAGTGGTTTTACATTCAGTTCAGTTCTTTTCATTAAATTCTACAAAATATGCAAATTCTCTTAATTTATTTCACCAGTGTATAATAGAAATAGCAAAATATAAAAAAATTTAAACTGAAAACCATTTCATGAAAGCAAATCAATTTAAGATAGATAAGAAAAATAGTTTAAGGATAATTTCAGTGCCAACACTACCGACATTTTAATGATAATGTCGGCAATGTTTATATATATACTGACAAAACTTAGAATGTCAGGAAAAAGAAATCTTTTCTTTTCTTTCAGTATGAGCCGTCAAAGATTATCAAATCTGGTGACTGGTATCAAGTTTTCTGTAGATATGCACTTTGCTCCCAATGTATATATATCATCATTAGCTACAAACAAATCCTGGCAGACCCAGAAGTTTTAGGCAGAACGGGTTGCGAATAAATTAAGATCAAGTAAAATAAGTTTTGGTTGTTTTTCAGTCTAATCACTATTTCTTTGTCCCGTTTCTAGCTGCCCGCCTCGGAGATAGCTGCAAGCACGATGACGCGTGTGCCTTCTTCGACAACAACGCAGTATGCCCGAGTGGCACCTGCAGGTGTGCAGACGGATTTCAGCCCAGCCACCACATCAAGGGCACAGCAATCTGTCTTCCCGGTCAGTATTCCCGTAACTGCTGTTTGAATGGTCAGGATAAGTTTGTACTCAATAACCGTGCATTAGATGATTTTGTTAATGGCCTCAATAAGTTATTAAATCTGAAAAGAGAAACTTTCATTAATCGCTTAACTCTGTCATTGTGGGAAACAGAAATTCAGCATTTGCGTCACATTGACCCTGATTCAACATAAAATAGGACATAACTTGCAACTGCTGAATGGAGAGTCATATATGTTTGTACTCAATAACAACATGTGTTAGATAATTTTGTTAAATACGGCTATAAATGATTATATATTGAACAGAAAATCTCTCATTAATCGCTGAATTTTCTAAAATTGCGAAGCAAAGAATTCAGCATTTCAATTCACATTTACCATACTTAAAACTGCTTTATTCAGAAGTTGCAATTTAGCGTAACAGTTCTATAACTTCAGTCATCTTTTTGAGAGGGTACGTTTCTAGTCAACGAGTATTAGGTAATTTTGTAAACAGAAAAAATACTACCATTGATAATATTTTGGTATTTCATAGTATTATCCTTCATTATATTTTGATCTATCAAAATCTTATCATTGATAATATTTTTATAGATCAAAATATTAGCATTAATAACGTTTTGATCAGAAAAGCTTTAATATATATCGTTAAAAATGTCTCAGAGAGAGAATCAAAATTCCAGCCTTTTGCATCATAATTATCCTACCTCAGTGTACTATAGGAGGGTTTCGATACTCCTATTTTTGGAATCAAGTTTACAATACTTGACTCCTTATTTTTTTGAAGCGAAGCAAGAAATCATCTCTGAATTCCGTTTATATTCACCAGGAGAAAGAGATAAACTAAAAAAATTTTATATGTTGTTAAAGCAGCATGAATTTTATATAGTACTTCACAACGATAATTGACTAGAGAAAATTCCTTATTTTTCCATTTAACCATAGAATTTATGAAACACGTATAAGAGATGTACCATAAATAACAATGATGGTGTGTGAGCTCATTTTAAAGTACCATATGATCACTAGGCAAGAATTGGCAAAACGTTGTATATTTAATAAAATGCTAACGTAACATAATACACACTAGTATACTTTTAAACCGAATAAAATCATTTTTACTTGAACCCATAAAAATAACATTGAGCCCCAATAAGTATTGAAATCTATGACTATAATAAAAATTTAAAAAATTTCAAGTTTTTTATATTTATAATTTTTGTAACAATATATATTGTTGTTTTCCTTTTCATCCAAAAAAAGTATACAGCAGATTTCTCTAATGTGAGACAGCATTAATCACACTCACACATTACATATATATATATATATATATATATATATATATATATATACATGTGTGTGTGTGTGTGAGTGAGATGAATCCCGTGCACTGCCCCACTTCTAACACCAGAACTACGGTGCCGAGATGCCAAAGAGGGCAATGACCCCCACTCCCCAAACCCCCTTGTCCGCGAGAGGAGAGATTATGTCGGGGGAAAAAAGGACTGTTCGCTATTGCTACGAGAGAGACGGGTCCCCGGACGTGCAGGGGAAAGGCGCTGAACGACGACCTGTAGACGATATAATATTTTAACCATACTTTCAATAAATATACATTTGTTATTGTTATATTTTAGGAGTGATTTCTGCTTTAATGAATGCAAATACTCCTTCACACGAAAGGTATCCTACATATACACACACACATACACACACACACACATATATATATATATATATATATATATATATATATATATATATATATCGTGTGATTAAAACTGTCTCACATATTAGGTATGTGCAAGAAAACACCTTTGATTTTCCAGAGAAAGCTCACATTTACCGAAATTCCCTGTTGTTTTTTCCATAGCTCTCACTTTTGGTTTCTGTTACCTTCTAGCCAGTACGGTGACCTTCCTCGAGAACAGTTACCTGATGACTTCCATAAGCGCAGTCGCAGGACTGATCATCGTCACTGCCTTGCTTTGTCTAGTCCTAAGGTTATTTAGCAAGTAAGACTAATCCTTTGTTTTTTATTGTTCATATAAAATTTTTCTTTTTAGCTGCTTGTATGAAAAATACGACTGATATATTCAGTATATAATCTGTATTAATAAAGAATCAAATAACATCAACCCTCTTTCAAATCTTTGCTGGCATTCGGTACCAGAGTCCGTGGGTTCAAGTCCCACTCTTGGCATGGATGTTTGTAGCCGTTCCGAATCGGCTTTAAGCAGTAGGTCCCGGTCTAATTAGGCGCTCTTGTAGTTAAGGGCTCTTCTAGTATAGCTCTAAACTGTAAGAGCTTTTAAGTTTTGGCTGGAAAAAATTAGGAGAACTATGTTAAAAAAAAAGAAGAAAAACTCCAGGTGTTGCCATTCCTGAGATTAAGCCCATAAATTTAAGTTTTCAGCGACGCTAATCATCTACAATCGAAGTTCGATTTCCGAGCTTAAATACTTTGAAATATTTCTTCGTAACTCGTAACGCTGGCGATTAACTTTATGATAGCTGATGGACTTAACATTCAACTTGAAAAGCTATAATATGTTATTTTCCCCTTTTTAACGCAGGATTACGTTCCTCAATAGCGGTCCTCCGGAAAGAAAAAATTCAGAGTCCGTCGCGAGTTATAATTTTGGTAGCGCGCCAAACCCAGTAGCAATAAACAGTTAAACAGAAAAGTACCAAAATGCGTTAAATTAAAAAAAGGGTAATCCTACGTTAATAACCCGTGTTAGTTTCGTTAGAAGAGACTACCTGAAATATTTTCATTTTTTATTATATTTCACCGGATATTTTCATTCTCTATCTTTTCCCCTTTTTCCGCTATACTTTGTTTTCTTACCCTTTTTCTATTTCTCAGTTAGCAGTATCCCTCCCTCACTATTTTTAATTGTAGAACAGCAATCCTAGTTCTCCCTTTTAATCAGAATTGTTGTCAATGTGTGCTAAGTGCCTGACATAACGAGTCATATTGACTTTTGAAATAAGCAGATATAACATTTATTACTAATTTATAATATATATGGTGAGTTTTTTATTCCCTTGAGTAATGATGTTAAGCAATAAACAGAAAGAATATTACAAGATTTGTCTTTTTACACTTATCGGGAATACAAACAATTACCTCTCAAAATTTGAAAAAAAAATCGCACCTTCTGAAGATTTCAAACTTGGATTCAAAATAATAATTACCGTATTTTTCGGACCATAAGATGCACCCTTTTAAGAAAAAAAAACTTAAAATTGAGGTGCGTCTTATGGTCCGAAAGTAACCTTAAAATAAAATTAATGTTTTATTACATATATATTACATAGATTTTATATATATATTATTTATTATATTTATTATATATATCTTTTATTATATATATTATTTAACTTTATTAGGTGAGAAGGTGAAAATATGTTTATATACCTAACAAAATGCAAAATATTCTTTTCTAAAAATCCTCCCATAAATTTGAAGTGCGTTTGATTATCCGATGCGTCTTAAGGTCCGAAAATACGGTATATAATATTGTATTGTTTAAAAGCAAACAATAAAAATGCTTGTCTGAAAAAAAACTGCCCATTCAAATCGAAGTCCACTACATCCTATGCTTTATTTATTAATTTTTGTTCGTATTCCAGGGCCAGGTTCGACCGGCCTTCAGACCGCATGGCGAGTGCGGGTTCACCACCAACCATGCTGTCCGCTTTTACAGGTAGTCATGTCCTGGAGTCTCGGCGTCCCTCAAGGAGTAGTGGCGCAAGCACCGATTACTTACCAGCCTCCAGGAGAGCCAGTTACAGCATGCTGGCTCCACCTTCCAGTTTAGGTATTTTATACCATAGCCCTGATATTTGATTAACGTTACCTAAGCGCAAAACGTACTGCATGGTATCACATTGCAACAAGTACGCCTTTACAGAGAATACTGTTTCCTAAAGCGACAGCTTATCCGATTTCTCATCTTCATGTTCACGTAACTTTTAATTCATTTCCCAGGACTGAAATGATCTTGCATGTAAAAATTACGACTGCTAAAGTTAAAAATCCTTAAATCAAGAATAGCAACATGTTAAAAATCCCTTAAATGTACTGTGTTACGAAGTCAACAAGAATATGAACATAATTCCTTAGACTTCTTCACTTCCATTAGAAAACATTTGCAAAGCTGGGTTTGAAGTGTAGATGTATATCAATCAGAAGTAAAGAGTGAATATTAAAATGAGAGTATCGTAATAATCTTATAATGTATTGTTAAAGTTTTATCAACAAGACATCAATATAAAATACGGTATTTGTTAAACTCTCTGAAAAATTATTGGTGTCAAATCTCTCTAATTAAATAAGCCTTTTAAAAAGTACTGATTAATCTCCCTTTTAAAGAAGTTTGAATTGACTAGATAATTTTGGTGGTTGAAAATAAAATAGAAATAATTATTATGCATAAATATGTAGGCTGACTAATGAGCATCTTTGGTTTTTTTTTCAATCCCACCAAAAATGACGCAACGCAATACATCTTTGGTTGGTTTATAAACATTTTAAGAAAAGATTGATCTATCGTTTTCTTTTTTGTCAGTTCTCCCAGGTTATACATTGCATACTTATACGAGAGCATATTATTAGACGAAATCTTTTAAAATGCTTTTTATATTACGGTAATAAAACATTATTCGGGGTATACTCATTTTTTGCTGGAATTTACTGTATTGCAGAGACATTTAATTTCAAATTCCCTCTCCAGTAAATTTTTAAAAACTCCAAAAATGAATCAATTTTTCCAAAGATACATTTAAAAAAAAGTTTTACAAGGCAAAGAATGCTTCTTTCAGCATCAGAAAAAAAACTTCACTTTTCGAAAATGGACTACATAAGTCCAATGCGTCCAAGATGTCCAGGAACCTTACTGGTAATTGGAGAAAGTAGAGACTATGAGTTGTCGGTGCATGTCATTGGTGTTTATAATTCAGCACCTAATCTGTGCCAATCAATTCATAATTAGATATAGCGATACGTGCAGAGTATGCCCAGTAACATGTGTCTAGAGCAGTGATTCTCAACCACTGTACCACGCCACTTTAGTGTACCGCCACTGTAAATACTCATACATAAGTGACGTCAGACAAGTAGTTCAATCATTTTACTATATATGTCCATAAAATGTTTACTTTATATGTCAATTTTTATACATGCATATCTAATCCACACAGCAGAATTAAAAATTTGGAAAAAATGTTCACAAATTAATTTGTAAATTTTCATCGTATTTTTTTGTATTTCATTATTTTTTCGTGCATTTTTATGTATCCTTCCAAAACAAATATGTTAATTACTAAATACGATCAGAATAAATATATTATTGAACTATCATATTTATAAAGATTCAATCTAACATTGAAAATAATAATTGCTTCGTTATGTATTATTTTATAATTGTATATCTTTAAAATGAAAGTGCTGAATACGTATGCTATTTTTACAAAATATTTTATAGGTACATAAATGAATTATCCAAGTAAAATTAGCTTAAGTTTATCTTATTGTTAGTGTACCTCCAAATTTTTAAATTCATAAAAATGTACCGTGATGAAAAAAGGTTGAGAATCACTGGTCTAGAGGTAGACAGAAGCCTGCTGTTTTTTATTACATGTTGGAATGCTACCAACAGAGGAGCTCATTAATTTCGAACGGTGCGTCACTGTTAGCGAGAGGCTAGCAGACGGGAAAATTATCAGTCAAAACCACAAAATGTTTCTGAGCGTGACATTTGTCCATTAACTCCACCTTTTCGAATGGTTTTGCAATCCACTAGTATCATTTTCAAACAAATCTTTATATTTCATTTCTATCTGTCATCGAAAAAAATACACACATTTATTAATAGGGTATTGGTGGTAAACCCCTCGTTTTGAAATTACAATGGTACAAAAGATACCATTTTACTAATAAAATTAATTATCAGGTACCCATCGTTTTTTGTAATTTAATTTTACATACGCGGGTTATAAATTAGTTAAGGATCCGATAAAGGTTACAATCGGATTAAAAAAATAAATTAATATCCTCCTAGACTAGAAATCAAGCTGAGTAATTTTTTCACTCTCAGCTTTAATAATCTCAGTTTTCGTTCTAAATCTCTGTCATTTACCTTAAATCTCTAGCTGATACGCAGGTTTCAGGAAGGATACGATAAAAGTTACAAAAATAAAGTAATATCCTCCTGGACCAGAAATCAAGATGAGTAATGTTTTCACCCTCAGCTTTTATAATCTCAGTTTTCGTTCTAAATCTCTGTCATTTACCTCAAATCTCTAGTTCATACGCAGGTTTCAGACAGAAACGATAAAGGTTAAATCGGATTAAAAAAATTAAGTAATATCCTCCTGGACCAGAAATCAAGCTGAGTAATGTTTTCACCTTCAGCTTTAATAATCTCAGTTTTGTTCTAAATCTCTGTCATTTACCTCAAATCTTTAGCTCATACGCAGGTTTCAGGCATGATATGATAAAGGTTACAATCGGATTAAAATATAAATTTGTATCCTCTTGGACCAGAAATCAAGCTGAGTAATGTTTTCACCCTCAGCTTTAATTATCTCAGTTTTCGTTCTAAATCTCTATCATCTAGCTCAGATCTATTTGTGCAATTAGAAAGTGACAAATATCATTTCTTAATGAAACAGCCATAAAAGACCGTACCCCACTATAAAATTTAGCCTTGCTGCTACAGCCAGAAGCAATCTCTTTCTTTTAGACATATGCATTTACCTTCCAAGGGATTCTGTCTAAATTCTTTTTCATAGTAAACTACGACCAATCATGACTGAAATTCATTTGACAACTTTACATAAAAACTCATGAACGGCAAGAATTAAAGATATTTAGAAACATAACAGTATAGACTCATATTAACGGAGATGATATTAAAAGGTGTCCGACTACCTTTAAAACGTCGATTTTGACGAACATTCCAAAATTGTTTTTATTCTTTTTTTTAAAGACTGTAAATTTCTGTTTCTAAATCTGCTTTTATTTTTTCTGTATGATCAATAGAAATGAAATTAGAGCGATTTAAAAATCAGCAACAGCTATCAATTTCAATTCAAGTTGAAAACTTTGTGTTTTCTGAAGAACATCTTTTCCATCGAAAATGTAAACGACCTGGTTAGATTGTGATAACTCAAAATCTAACCAGGATATGTCTATGAATTTTTTCAGATATGTTATTCATAATATTAAGAATGTAATGAACTACAGATTTTGGGGTTCTAGGTATATTATTTGTTGATTTATATCTGCATTTATAAAAAATCTCATGAGAGATTACTAAAATTTAACATGTAATTACATATAATGACCAGAATTTTTTTTAGATTTCAAGATATTGATAAGCTTTTAGTTCCTTATACTAAGGACGTATACATACGTACATATGATAAAAAGAAATTAATGTCATATGCATCATTTTTTTTTTAGAGCTAAAGCCGTTTTGTAACAATTTGCTAAATTTCGACCCAATTTCTTCAATTTTGTAAAAAGTTGTATAGTTATTGTCTATTTTTTAATCATTTTCATCTTTTGGTGTTATATTCCTTTGAAAATTAAGACAGACATTTTTGCAAATAAAGTTTTTCAAAAAAAAGTACTCCGAACGTAGTCGGATACCTTTTAACTGAAAGAGAATTAAACTTTAGGCATGCAGATTTTTTCTTGAGCTCCAGTAAAAGCGCAAACTTTGATTTGCTTATGATAGTTTCAGTTTCGTTCCTTTCTTTGAAAACATTAGGGAAGAGAATCGCTAAGTTTTATATTCTACCTCAATGTCGAACACTGAGTTAATGAGTGATCTGTAATAATAACATACCCCAGAAAAAAATATATTGCTAAGGTATTGTAATATACATATGAAGTATATGGTTAGCATAATATGCTTATTGAAAGTATTTATAATGCAATTTTTCTATAAATAATATCTTTCATTATTTTATTAGGGTATATTTCAATTAAATAAAGGTAATATATTTAAAGAATTGTTGGCTCACGCCTTTTTTTATCTTTTGTAATTTTTACATAGCAGATTATAATCTGCTATGTAAAAATTGCATTAAATAATTATTTAACATAGCAGGTTATTTTGCATAGCAGATTATTTTGCTAATGTTTTACCCTCCCCATAGCCCAAAAAAAAAAAAGAAATAAAGAGGACATCTGTAAAACGAATATAACCAGCCTTTAAACTTAAATACCACTTAAATGTGTTTTGTTTGCAGGTAAAACCACCCTTTACCAATTTAAAATTGGATCGTCAGTAAGTTATTTCTTCAAGAAATTTGTATAAATTGAATTTGTTCTCATAATCAACTCTGTGGTTAATCGATGGCAAAGTGAAACAAAGACAAAAGGATTTCTAAGTGAGGAAAATATAAATATGCAGTTGGTTTACTCTCCTCGTAGGTTCTCGTCGTCCGAGCTCGTCGTCCATGCGCTCGGGGCTGTCCTTCCGCACTCAGTCCTCGTTCAGGGGTTACAGGTACTATTCTCGCGACCCGGTACGGCGGACGCTGTCCTCTCCTGCGGAATCCTCTCCGCAGTACGTCCCGCCCAGTCCATGCAAGGTGCCGCATCACAACCACCCGCTACATCACAACAGTCCGGTGGACGATGAAGACATCATGGATGTAAGCAAGTATAACTTTTGCTCTTCTACCTTTTGAGGGTGCGTGCCAAGAGGTGCGTGGTTGCAGAGATGTGACAGCGGACTGAGCGACATATTCCGAGGTAGTAAACTAGACGATCCTCTGGAAGTTTTACCCGAGACAGATTAACCCTTCTGAAATGTCATATTTAGTATAATGGATAGATTGGGGTTATTAATTATGATACCCAATGATATGATTGACATATGTAGAATTAAGTACTGCGTTGTGTTTTTTTTACAAATCATTACAGACCATCTGATTGATATAATAATGGATACATTTATTAATTGGAATCATGTAAAGCATATTTATACATTATGTTATTACAAATAATCTCTTCATTTACAGTTTCATTCAATTTCACTATAACCCTTTTTATTTTTTTACTTCCTACAATACAATTATCACTCTAGTAATTTCTTATCAATTATTAAACCTTTACAACAATATTTTCTCATTTAATGGATTTTATAATCCGTTCATCAACTAATAATAAAATGATATATTAACACTTATTCGTTTAAATACCATTGCCCTTCATTAATCAGTTTGAAATCATAATTCAACATTATATCAATTGCTAACAAAAAGATCTATCGTATATACATTCGGAATATATGGTGTATGAATGAGAAATCGCGATGGCACACGTTTAAAACAAGTGATCAATACGGAGCACAAATGAAACATACCTCCATTGACGAACTCTCACGAAGTCAATTTAATGCGCTGGCACTGTCTTTCAACCCGCTCTCCTTTGATAAACTCGTTGTGCAGTACATCAAATGCGCTCGCGTCGTCTTGGAATCCTTCTTTCAAACCCGTTCTATGGTTGAGTCACGCTTCCAGGGTCCATAAATTCAGCTTGTAGCATACGGTAGGTCATACGGCTCAGGCGATTCGATTCTTGGGATGGGGCACTCTGCTTCCACTTGGTCGGCCGGCTATATTCTTTCATAGAATCAACTAATCTCGATGTTAGTCACTGCCTAGTATTTACGCTTTGGGGACATCGGTGCAAAAAAATCGTGGAAGCTATATTCATTTATAATACGCTGGCTAAGTTTCATCTCGAGCTTTCTCGTTCTAAGTTAACTCGTAGGCTGATGCCTTTAATTACGGGCTAGGTGTTCTTCCTTGCTGCTCCTCGGTCGTAATAACTTTTAGGATCCCCGCATCATCTGATCTTCTCTCTTTTTTTCTATTTCCTTCATTAATATCTCTTACTTCCCCTCGTTATTCCTTCTTCGCTTTGATACGCCTTTCTTCGCCATTGGCTCTCAAAATCCTTCTCCCTCTTTCATTGGTTTAATTATGTTTTTGGGGACCTTTCTTTCTCCGCCCATCCGTACATCTTCCTCTGTTCCCACGGCTCTTTCCTCGTGTTCCAGGAACTACATCTGTTTTCGTTCACCTTGTTTTTTGGCTAAGTCATATATTCTCCCCATCTGCAATCTCTTTTCTGTGCTGTACCTTTTCTACCATTAATTGCTTCTCCACCTAGACTTCACACCTTGCGGTGTCTCTTTTCATCCCATAATTGCCTTTTCACGTCTTACTTCTTTAGAATCTAGCTAAGTCCATCGCTTATTCATCTCCTGTGTTCATCAATCATCATTGCAGTCTTCCCCGTATATTTATCCCCTTAAACTTCGTTTGTTCGCGCTTGCCTCTTTATATTTCATTATTTTCCTTCTCTAATTTATTTCAAATGTTACGCTTACTTCCCCGTAGCATTTAGGAAGGTAAAAGCGACAACAAGCAAAATTTTATCTATGTGTATAAAGTTATAACGGCATCTTTCTGTGCCTTTCGGTAATATAACCTTATATTTTAGATAGAAAGCGGCTAATTATATATTTAAGTTTATTTATTTATTTATTTATTACAAATGCCCAGAAGATTGGCTATAACGCCATTTGTTCTCCGTAAAGGGCGAGACTTGATATGCTGGACATTAATTTAAGGGGGCACCGTATAGGTGGCCAGCATTACCCCCCACCCACCCACAAGCCGGTCCCGTAATTTAGAACCAAATCAAGTGCATGACGACACCGGAACACTTGACCCCGCACCTCCAGAGGTAAATTTGAGAACTTGGAGGACATTGCAACCACGACAGATTTAACGTGCACCAGAATTAAGTTGCTCAGATTTATTTAAGTTGCTAAGCCGATTCTTTGGGCAGTCTGTGCGAGTAAACTACTGCATCCATTTACTTCATTTTGGTCTTAAACGAAAGATTTTAATCTATAGATGTGTCAAATTTGGTTTTTGTAACCGCAATTTCCCTTAATTAGCGATAATTTGCAATTTAAAAAAATGCTTCCTGCGCATGATCAGTGATATGTTTAAATCTGGCTTTAGATATTCACTAAGCACGAGGCCGCATAAACACATTAATTTGTTTCTACGAATGCTCAGTGACATGTTTAAATCTGGCTTTAGATACTTACTAAGTAGGAGGCCGCGAAAAAACCTTAATTTATTTATTCCGAGGAATCTCTCTAGCTCTCTCTCTCTCTCTCTCTGCCATTTTTATTTTTAATTATGTTTGTGAGATATAGAATTAAACCTGGCGGAAATTGTTTACTTCCCGCTGTTGAGTAACCATATTTCTTTGTATTGGGTTCAATAGTAATTTCTTTAAAGTGTATTTCTCAATTCTTAATATTATGATTTTCAACATTTGGCAATGATGTGTTGAGTATAATTTGTGTATTAGTACATTTATTTACTATCTAGACGTCATGTTTTGACGGGTACCAACTAGCACTTGATAAAAGTACATTTCTCTCAATAACAAAAAGTTTGTCTCTTCATTTTCTCTCACTGTTTCCGACTTCTAAAATGGAATGAAGGTATGAAAATGCAAACATGATTCGAAGGTAAGGCATGTAAACCGACTCTTACAATTAATTCACTGAAGACAAACTTTTACTGAAAACAAACTTTGATCACTTAAAACACTGAAAACAAACTTTTTACAAAGTTTGTTTTATCGAATTTTAAAGATGCTATTAACTATCAGAATTACAGACCCCATATACAGTTATTTTAATGTGATTTTGTTTGTCCTTAAATTAGCATAAATTGCGGTATAAAATTGTATATGAAGGCTAATAACTGTCATCTGAAGCTAATTCTAATATATTCACCGAGAAAATAAATATTTTAAGACAGAAAATTTGTAAATAATTTTCTGTTGGTTCCCAATAGCACAAAAGAGCATAAACGAAATTTTGCCTCCAATAGCAGTTAAATTTCCAGAAGGAAGCTTAGTTTACTACTGATGGAATTAGTGCTTGTCTTTTATATATAAGGTAAGTATATTTTACTAAATAACTATCCTTTGATAATTCCGTATGATATCATCACCTTCAATGATGTCTTAATAGTGATTAGTTTGAAATTAGATAGTTGCTTTATAATAATATTTATAATTAATATTTGTGCTAATACTAATGGATTCTTCATAAAAAAAACAGCTTTTTCTGGCTTGAAAATGTATATTATGTGAAAAAATCTATAGATTTGTAACAGGAGGGTTAAGCCCAACGGGACAAACAGTTTAAAGTCGATTCCGTACAGCTATAAATACTCATGCCAGACGTGGATATCAAACCACATGCTCAGGTATTGTTTTTTAATAAGACGAAAAAATTTTATATCAACATTTATTGATTTGTTAAGTCACTTGCAAACCGTTGCAAAACAAAAAATACGAGAAACTGCGTCATATCTCTGAAAATAAAATGCAATCTGATTTTGATCTCAATTATTCATGTAAATCATAGAAATGAATTGCATGAATAATTGTTTTGTTTATTGCATTTTATAATAAGGAGCGCGAGTTTTTCAAAAACCTCTAATTTACAAACTCTTGCTTTGTAACTAACTAATCTGCTGATGGCAGAATTAAAATTTTCCTGATATTATTTTAGGTAAATTTTAATCCTTTACGTATATGCTCCTTTTTTATGAACCTAATTGTCCCAATTTTCCTTCATTGTACCGTTCGGCTGCAAAGAAGTTGGAGACCTGGGAAAGGATTTACCTAGTGAACCACAGAATTGAGTTGCTTACATTAGACTTCACACGCGTGCTGTATAGAATATAGACATGTAGGGGAGTTGTACCAAGAATACTCGTTCTTTCGTAGCATAGGTTGGATGGAAACTGCATTCACTTAATTGTTAAGATGATCCTTTCCTAGAGATTAAAGTTTTCCGTTTTATATATTAGGAACTTCGTTTTCAACAACTTGTGGCTTAGAAAGAGAGAAGTTTGCTTATCTGCATGTGTTAATAAAAAGTTTTGAAGTAAGGCTATCCACCCATCCTTACCACACAACAGCAAAAAGAGGGGGACGGGGAGAGTTCGAGAATTTACTACCTCCCATCATTGAAGCTCGAGAAAATGTTGAAAATGTATACGATAGCAACGGTGGAGTCAAACCTGCCTTAAATATTTTGTGAAGCGGAGTATCCATATTGATAGAGGGTACTCTTCCGCTCCTTCAGTTTCGGTTCAGAGAAAGGGAGATAAAATTGTACCTATTGATGATAACATACGCAAACAAGCAGACGCTTCTCATTTGTAGCAGAGATTGAAAAATATTAAGGTAACTAACTGTAAAATGTTTAACATCAAGGTATCTGGCTGCATAACATCAGATTGTATCCATGATTCCTGAAAGGTGATAGTATGATGTTTCGCAGCCTGTTTGACAATTTCATGTTTTGCAGATGTCTGTTGGAATTCCTCATCAACTTACTTTCAGATTCCTGAAAGTGTGTTGGGGAAAATGCAGTAGCGGACTCAGGTACTGAGATAAATTAGAGGTCATCCAAAGACTGAAGTTTGAAGAAGCCACCGATTATCCGCTTGGGCAGCAATTTTCGTTTGTTTGTTTGTATTTTACGCACATTATTATACTTACATGCTTGCTAATATTGACTCTATGGATACATATATATACCAAAATGTTGTCCGTGAAGGAATCCAAAATCAGCAATTTTATTATCGAACTTGCAGTTAAGTAAAAGCCATGGAGAGTTGCTAATATTTTTAATGTCATTCCCATTTCCATTTACGAACTTAGGATTTAACGAGCCTTTTTTTTTTGTAGTCTTCATCAGTTCTTGAAATTGAGATTCTACTGTTTAACATTTCTATACGAAAAAAAAAGAAACATACTTTCGAAATGACTGTAAAGAAATATAATAAAATAAATAAAATGACTTGTCAAGATTATAAACTTGTACATTTTACAATATTTTTTAAAAATAATTAGACAATTTTTAAACTATATTTATCTTATAAATATATTTATCTTATAAAAAAATTTTAATATTAATCATGTAGTTTTAAGGCTGCAAATACCACAAACATACCCTTTGAAATCTTTCTACCGTAAAAAATATTTTTCCTAAGTGACGGGTTGTCCGACATTTTGTTATTCGAAATGTTTACCTTATCTATAGGTTTAGTTAAATGTTGAAACGAGATCAATTTTGTAAAATTGCACTACTCATAAATCTTGGTACGGTATAGGAGTCTACCCCAAGATTTTTTTTTTTAAAGTAATCTCTGACCAAGGAAACAAAAATGGGAATTTCTTTATTTTTGATATCTATACAAACAATTCAAGGGTGTTTTACTACTCACCGGGTAAAAATCTTAAAACTTTTATTCCGTACGGAAGGATAAAGTAGCACAAATTTATGTCACAGTTTTCTGCGAGAAGTAAACAAGTCATGCGTTATAATCTGTATCCGTTTCCAGAACTCGAGCATCCGTTTGGAAAGAAGAATAGAATATAACTTCTGAATCAGCGTCCTCTGCGGCTTCGAAATGTCGATAAAGAACATTCGAGTCCTTGGGGCAAGTTACGTATTGTGGATTTGTGTTCACGGAACGTTTATCTATTCTGATATGTGTGCTTTTACAAAAAGCACTGCAATAATTTCTGAAGTAGCAAGGATATTAAGCCATAGTTTAAGATTTATGTAAAAACTTTAAAACGATAAGTAAAATCTTTAAAATCAGAATGCTATTGATTTCATAAAATGTGCTATTGAGTTCATAAAATGTGTATAAATATTATTAAAATAAACTGCATATAAAAATTCATAAAACTCAAGGTTTATCAAAATAATGGAAATACAGACCATTTCGACATAACTTTATATTAATGGACTGCGGGACCACCTTTGGCTTGGAAAACAGCGTGATTTCGACGAGGGATGCAGTGATATAAGTCCTTGTGATATTGGAATTAGGTACCATTCATCCTTCAGCACATGTCTGATAAGGCGTCCACATTCATCTGCATTATACAGTATTCTGCGGGGGAAACCAGTGATTTATGGGCAGAGCGTTTGCAACGATATTGCGATCGAGTGGTTTTTAGACAGAGCATCAAAGGCGGGGCGGGGGGTAACGCTCCTGACTAATGTGACTACCGTGACTAATCGACCCCAAAATGGTGTCAAGCGGGGGTCGGGGGGGGGGTACTTATCTGCATGAACGTGGAAGCACCAGATGTGCCAGTGATGTTGGAGGGGGAGAACGAGACCGAACCTTTCTCTCCAAACATTCCTACAAATGTTCAATAACGTTTAGGTAAGGCAATAGAGCTGGCCAGGGTAGATGCTGTATTTCATCTTCATGTTCTTCAAACCACATGGTGACACGGCTAGTACGATCCACGGTTGAGTTGTCGGTTTGGAAACAAGGACGGTAATTATCGAATAACGCGTGCGCTATTGTCTGTAAGTGGTTTGCAAGAATGGTTTCATAGATTTCTGATATCACAGGACACTAAAAAGCATTTAATAGCGCATACAGATTGGTACAGAGTTCTCTGCATCTGCCAGTGATTTATGTCTCTCTGTACTCTCTACTATGCGTGGATCGCCTCCTCTGGCGGTCCATCAAAGAAAGAGTGGGAGGTCAGCGGGTCAAATGGTGTCGAGCGGGGTCGCGGGCGACACCACATCAAAGAAATCTTGCGGGCGGGAATGGGGGTGGTTCTAAATACCGTGTCTAATGTGATGACAGGAGTCGGGGGTCTGGAGGCAAAGAACTCTGTACCAATCTGTATGCGCTATAAGGGTTTAATGGAATTCTAAGAGATGCACCCCACATCATCAGACAGCCACCGCTATGCTTAACGACGGACACTAGGCAGTCGAAACGTATGCTTCAGGTGTTTGCCAAATGTCTAGTTTACCAGTAGTAAGATGTAATGGGAAGCTCGATTCATCCAACCATATTACTCGTTAACAGTCATTTAAACTCTAGTCTATATGCTCCTGGCATCATCTGACATGTTTTCGTGCATTCGTGTCAGTAAGGAATGGTTTTTGGATTGCTACATGTCCATAAATACCAGCTTTATGCAGCTCACGGTGAACTAGAATCACTACCACTAAAACAGGATCATTACGACTCTTAATTACGTTTGTTGTTATTTGATTTTCAGTAGTCTGAGGTTTACGTCTTACAATCCGTAACGAGTTTCACCTCTCCCTCGCTGACATCTTCGTGTGACATCCACACTTTTTTCGTTTAGAGGCAACACCCTGTTCATTTGTGTATCGTGTCATTATTTTAGATACTGTGCCACGAGATACGCCGACAATTTCAGCCGTTTCAGTTGCAGAGGCACGCGAAATCCTTGCGCCAGTTGTCATATCATTCTGCAACTCCCTCATCCGGCATTTAATACATTAATTCTCAACACATGTGCAGTATATAGTTTATGAAATATATAAAGAATAATCACTTGTACGAACTTTATTATTTTTAAGGTTTTTATTATTTTTTATTTTTTTAATAAGTTAATTAAACATTGAAAAGAAATTCTGGGAAATCGTTACGTTCTCTCTGTAATAAAACAAGTACAAAAGTTTAAGTTTACAATAAACCGTAAGTGAAGTTTTCGCTTTATATAATATATATATAGATATCTGTGGCTGGGTACAAGAAGTGCCTAAGTCAATTTTCTCCAAGATGACTTTGTTTGCCTATGTCTCTTTAAAAAATATTATTTTCAATGTAAAAAGTATCTAAATCTGACCGATGCTTTAAAAGTGTTTTCTAAACCATTGTAAAGACTTGGGTACTTCTTACATTGAAAATAATATTTTTCAAAGAGACATAAGCAAAGTCCTCTTGGAGAAAATTAACTTAGGCACTTTTTGTCACAGATATATATATATATATATATATATATATATATATATATATATATATATATATATATATATATATATATATATATATATATAAAAGATTTTTTCGACTTTCAAGAATTTTTTTTCACGTTTTCATTGTGAAACATGGATATTTTAATTCCTTGGAAACAACAGATACGTTTTTTAAGTAAGTCTGTTCAAATTAGTGATGTGAAACCATGTTTGTGCAGACACAAGTAATACCATATAGTACAAATTTATATGCAGTTGTAAATTTCATAACTGTTTCACTAATTCCCTTATTTTTTTATTTTTTTGCAGGATTCACCTGTTCCGACTGTAAATGTGAATCATCTAAGCAATCACATATAGGAACTTCTGACAATTTAGATAATTTTTTAATGGATGACGATGATTCATCGTGTAGGGAAAACTGTCCTATGAGAGGGAAATTTTATCATTCAATACCAGCTTCAAATATCACCCGCCAACCACGTATTCATGGCACCGATGAATCTCGTGCTGAAGAGAGAAACCTGCGGAAAGAGAGAACATTTGAAAAACGCAGAGGAAATTTTAAATAAATATAATATTGCATTACAGTTCTGTGATCAATAAACTAAAAGCTTTATTATACAGCATCATCGATACGTCAGACAAATTTCGGACTATTTTGTTATTTATATCCTTTTTCCTGGGGTATCGGACTGAAAGCCTATAAAAAGAGACCCTGATATAGTTTTCATCGTCATAAGAATGAAAAAAAGAGAAAATAATTACTTTAAAGAGTGATAAGGTTTATTATCAAGGCAGAAAAGTGTTTATTTAAAATCTGCATATTCATTATTTACTATATAAAATGTTTTAACATCAAGAAGTAATGTTTGTATATCAAAAACTTTTAAATCTAAAAATGGAAAAACCAAAGAAAAAATTCGATTTTTCCGCCTAGACATTTTGGCTCCTAAATGTCTTATCATATCATTTTTGTTTACTTAAAAGAATAATTCCTTGTTTTCTGTAGCGTAATCAGCCGCACACTTGACTCCTATGCAAGTAATCATCCTCGGAGTAAATGATACACGTCCCTGATTTGTGCCAAAATTCAAAGTACATTTCAGAAATTTATGCTTGTTTTCACTTTTACATTCGAGGATGATTGTGCAAAAAATTAGAACAAGTATTCACTCAAATTAAGTATATAAAAAAAATTTCTAACATATTCCTGATTAAAAAAATTATCCTTCAGAGATCTTTTAATTGTTGATAAGTGTTATTTAATTTCTAAAAATTTCGTCCCTCATTTGTGCCAAAATACAAAGTACATTTCAGAAATTTATGCTTGTTTTCCTTTTTACATTCGAGAATGATTGTGCAAAAAAATTAAAATAAGTATTCACTCGTATTAAGTATAAAAAAATTCTTAACATATTCCTGATTAAAAGAATTATCATCCAGAGGTCTTTTAACTATTGTTAAGTTCTATTTAATTTCTTAAAATTTCGTCCCCCATTTGTGCCTTAATTCAAAGTACATTTCAGAAATTTATGCTTGTTTTCCCTTTTACATTCGAGGATGATTGAGCAAAAAAATTAAAACAAGTATTCACTCTTATTAAGTATAAAAAAATTTAAACATATTCCTGATTAAAAAAATTATCATCCAGAGGTCTTTTAATTATTAATAAGTGTTATTTAATTTCTTAAAACTTCTTCCCTCATTTGTGCCTTAATTCAAAGTACATTTCAGAAATTTATGTTTGTTTTTACTTTTACATTCGAGGATGGTTGTGCAAAAAATTAGAACAAGTATTCATTCAAATTAAGTATAAAAAAATTGAATATTCCTGATAAAAAAATTATCATCCAGAGGACTTTTAATTATCTATAAGTGCTATTTAATTTCTTAAAATTTCGTGAATGTTTTGCATTATCAAAGAAAATTGTCTCTTTATATGAATGATGTATGGTACTATATAATAAAGCTTTTCACTTAATATGTTTCTAATGCTGAAAGACGGATGGTGTTTTAAGATGCAAAAAAAGAAAAAAGAAGTTTAATATCTAACTAATTTGTTAAAGGAACTGCGTATAAACTGAGATGTCTGAAGCTAAAGTGTCATTGACTGGTGAATTAATATATAATGATAAAAACTCTGATAACAAATATTAAACTTTATATTCGTTTTTATAGAATACTGAGGTATAATTTGAACGGAGTAAGTAACATCTAGAAGAAGCATCTCATTTGAGACGTGGTTTGTTTAACAATAATTCTAAAAGTTGTTTTGAAGATAGGGTTGTAATTCGTATCAACGATGTTTCAAAGTTTTGTATGAAAGGAACTCTATCTGCTGCATTTTCTCAGCCATTAAACAAAACAGTACAGTGAAAATCATGGACATTTAAAACAACTCAAATATTTATTACGTAAAGTTGCAAATCAGATTTTATATCTAGTTGACTATAACGAAAAATTAAGTTTGTATAATGTGTAGAAGAATCTATAAATAGGAAGTTCCAGTAATTTTAAATAGAAAGAAACGTAATAAATTAATTTATTTTACGATGTCCATTAAAATTTTAATCATAATTTATGCATAGCATTAAGATTTAGTTAATAGCAGTTCTTCCAACTAAGAATAAATTTCACGGGTTTAAAATTTTATAAGTAAGATTATATTACACCTGTGATTTTCCTTTTTCGGAAGAAATGAGTATGTTTCCTTTAAAATAATGATCAGTTCTAGGATTTTTTTTATATTTAAGATTTTTATTTTCTTTTCAGTATTTTAAATTAACTGATTCAGAAAGAAATTTTGTGAAATCGCTATGTTCTCTCTGTGATAAAATTCAGCACAAAAGTTCAAGTTTGCTGCAAACTGTAAATCAAGCCCTCATTTTAATTTAAACTTAGTAGATAACTGGAAAAAAATCACCATTAGCTATTCTCATTTGCGCATTTGAAGTGTGAGTTTGTTGCGATATTATCTTACTGTGATTTTGTATTTAACAATAAAATAATACTGAATATTTACAAAAAAAAAAAGAAAAACCCCTATTAAGTAGAACATAGTTTTTTATAGACTCTTTAGTATCATGGCAATACATTAATACAAATTACCTCTTAAAAATACAAAAAAAGTTCGTAATTTATGAATATGCTTGGATTTAGTTTAACTGCAGCATCGGGAAACATATTTTCGTTTAACATCAGCCATCAAAATGAATTCTCAAAGGCTAACTAATTATGAATATTTTTCAAATTTAATATTAGAAATACTTGTAATTTTTGGGAGGTCATGGATGGTTAAATTATTAAATTTCTCAGTGAAGTAAAGAAAATGTGATTACTGACAACCCTAACTTCAAGCAACTGTTGACTATTTTTGCTCTATGTACTTAAGAGGTCCAAGACATTATGGTCCAAATATTTTAAACTTTACTAGTGTGTCTAGCTTTCGGCTTTTAACTGCAAGTTTTATTCGCTAAACACCGAATTAAACTAAGGGAACATACAATCTGAAAAAATACCAATAACTAGCCCAGATTCTCGACTTATCTTTGCAATTTCCTTTCTGGATAAAGTGTAATGTAATTAAAATCAAAACGCTTTAATAACTGCTTTATATTCTGAGGAAATAATTTTACAACTGGACTTTGACGCTGCGTGTTAGACAAAAAATACAACAAATCAAACAAGAAACTTTTCACTAAAAGGTACAATACTTTAATAAAGAATAGCATCTTTTTCACAAAATTTAGCTTTAAATATGTAAAAATATTGTTTTAAAAGATGACTTTTTGCCCCTTATCATTTTCATGGAAATATAATCTGGGGAATGTCGTTTTTTACCAAATATATTTGTACATTGATCATCTATATCAATGCATCTATCTATTAAATTATAAACGATAGTCATAATATCCAATGAAATAACATATTTCTACATTTTTAATGTGTTTTAGTTATGTCTTTATTGTCTATTCATGGGCAGAAATAACTTAATAAAGTATAACTTAGTATAATCAAAAAATAGCTTAATATGATTATAAACTTAATAAAACAGAATCGAAAATGTTAGTTTTTTTTAATAGGATTGAACTTTTGTGAGAGGCTGACAAATTTAGAGTATAAAATGAAATAATATTTTTAAAGATTCAATTTAAAAATTCATGCCAAAACATTTATATTTAATTCCATATGCTGTTTTCAGCCCCAAAATACACATTTAAAACTTCATTGTTATTTATATTATCTGTTATAAAAGTAAAATTTAAGAACTACATATTTTAAGGCTAAATCAAAAGCTATTAATTATCTACTGTTGATGTAGGTATATATCAACTCGAAACTATTAATACCCTTGTTTAATACATTTTATTAATTCTCTGTTTTTCGTAAAGAGTTAAAGTAAATAAAACGACATAAAAAATACACAACAAAATGTTTAAAATGTTATCCTCATTACCAAAGATTTTTTAGAAGAGACTATCGTATTCGGATTTTTTCAGTGCATTTCCATTGAAAAACCTTGTTCTTAATATTAATATTGTTTTTTGAAAAATTACAAATAACTCTTATATATTTGAACTGCTAAACTTCATATATCTAAGAAAATTATTGAAAATAAATTTTTTCGGATGAAATATGTTCCCTTAAACTAGAGTGCACAAGTTGGTTCATGGTTACAGCCTGACTTTTCGGTTGGTCTGTTTAATCTATGCATATCTTTATCATGAGATGTTTGGTGGAAAGAAAAATGGTTATTTACTACATACCTAATGCTAATTGATCCCATAATGAGCAATGCGTGACGTTAGACCGCTTACTCCTTTGCATACATTTGTAGCTTCAACTACGAGGCTTAATTTTCCTAAGCATTTCTTTTTTATATTCCCAAAACGAGTGCATTGTAGGCCAAAGGTAGGTTAGTCAAAACACGTACGTAAGTCATGAATTTTAAATAACTTTATTTCTTATTTTCTAGGACAAGTTAAATGATAGCAAAAAAGCAGGGCTCTTCGGACAACATAATAGGAAATTTGAATATTGAGTACTGCTAAAGATTATATAAAGACCGTCGTTCATTCGTGAAAATATTCAAGCATCATACCTGCATAAATGGCAAGTCCAGGTGTTTGGTAAAATTATCCAAAGATTTAGACAAAGTTAGGTTAAATTAAATACGTATTACCACTAGCTCATAAGTAAAAAATTTCCAAGATATATCGTGTAAGATTTGTAAACCATATGCCAAAATAATCAAATGACTCAAAGATAAATGATTATCTAAAAGTCAAAAATTAAATTTAAAGGTCAACAGGAATTTTAATTTCAATCTCTCAGTTCGTCATATATATTATTTCCTTTCTAACTTTCTTCTTTTCAATAGCACTTAATGTCGATTAAAACAATTTTAAAAAAAATTGCCTCAGTCTTTTTAAGAATTAAATCCAGTTACATGATTCTATATACCGTAAAATCTCGACTATAATACGCACCCGAGTATAATATGCATGCTTGATTTTGCCCGAAATTTTTGGAAAAAATTAAAATTCGACTAAAATACGCACCCATAACTTTTCAATATTTTATTTAAAAATTGCACAAATATTTATTAACATAAATAAAATTTGTAATAAAAAGAAACGAAAACGTCAAATTCGGTAGAAAAAAAACTTAAATTGTTAATTCAAAACAAACAATATTGCCAAATTATTAGTCTTAATCACATTCACTAGAATACAGCTCATATATTGTTGTTGCTTCCATGTCATAATTATTGTCATAATTTATATCGCCATAATTTATATCGCCATCATCATCCTCACTTAACGATACGAACTGTGAGTTCCGTTTGTTTAAAAGGAATACCTGCTTAGTAAACGGGTGGATGAATCACGGAGTGCAGATTCACACGCGCCGTGTTGCGACAATGTCTTACAGCTGCTGTACGTTCGTTTATCCAATGTTTAAAACTACGTTTTTTTTTCTACCCGAGTATAATACGCACCCTCATTTTTGCGGACTATAATGTGAAAAAAAAAGTGCGTATTATACTCGAGATTTTACGGTAATATTGTTTTTAATAAATGATAAGTTTTACTCAAAAGAAACCATTAAAAAGATGGTTACATTACACATGATTAAACATATGAAAGTTTAAATTCCATGAATGACCTATGTGAATACGAATTCTTTTTTAAAGGTTATATAAACTTATAGAGAATATAGCTCACTTCTACCCAGACTTGGGTGTATATAATTTGAAGTGGCACTCTATTTGAATTTGAAACAAACACAGTTTATACATGAAACAATGTTTATTGAGTTCGTAGCACATACAGAATTTGCTTTTACAGCAATAAGCATACGTACTACTTGTACGGAATATATAAATACAGCTTTCAAGAACAATATACTTTCAATACTCACAACCAGTAAGTCAAACCAGCAGTACTGCCACGTAAACTTTTGGCCCCCTAAGCAATTGCGCAGGATAGCACTGGAGCTGCATTCCTCGTAGCTCCCTTACGCTTATCTATCAGCTTTAACAACTCTTTTCATTAATGACGCTGCATGGTATTTATACTAAGCGCGTATGCCGAAATTAGCATATCTCAAGCCGCTTCTTTAATTCATTCACTCAAAAGTTCGATTCTTGTGAATCGAATCTTGTGTATACCTTACAAACTTAACACAAACTGAAGTTTAAATTTTGAAGTACTGAGATATTCAATATTTACCTTAGGGTTTATCCAATATTCTAAGCTTAATTTTTTGACTGACAAAGATATTAATTCAAATAATTAGCATTCTAAATCAGTTAATTTACTGTTTTTTTCCGAAGCAAAGCTTTCTGAAGAAAAAAACATAGGGCAGCTGAAACAAACATTTATTTTCCTTATCGCCAAAAGAGGATTCCTGATCCATTAAGTTTAAGATGGCAAATACCACAAAATTTATGGGTTAAAAAGTTTTTAATACAGTTTAGACGGCTATTTTATCTATCAAATGCGTAACTGATGTGTTTATTTCCATGTTTGTTTTTCGGGGAGCCCTGTTTGTTACTCGTAGCATATTTTTAGATAGCTCTAACCTAACATTTTTAATAGAAACATTGATTTTAAAGGAACAAATTCTTCAGTACTAAAAGTAGGTAAAAACTTGAAAATAGAGCCAAAAAAATTAGATTACAAATATATTTTTAAAAAATAAAAATCTATAATGTTTGATATACGATCCAAGTGAGATAATGAGCGAAGCGTTTTGTCATTAAAATGTATTGCAAAATTAGACTTAAAACATAGAGATGAAAGTATAGTGATGAATAAGTAGACAAAACATGATAAGTAAAATAGGAGCTGTTATGTTTCGTAAATTTAAAACAAAAATGGTAATTATACTCGTTTGAAGCAGAATTTTCTTTATTTTCCCAGCAACTGATATTACGCTTCTATAGACTGTTTTAATTTTCCATATAAATATAATTGTTTATACCGCCGGTTTTTGAAAACCCAGATGTCAAATGCAATATATGCAGATTATTGAAAATAAAAGGACGAGAAACTTTTGTAAAATATTCGCGGGGTTAGATATGTGTTTGAAAGCGCAAGGCACTAAGCTATCAAAAATGATATAAATTATACCATTCAATTTTTTTTTTGTTACACATATTTGCACATGCGTGGTAGTATGAATGTATGTTTGAATGAAATATGATGTATATAGGCCTATGTGTGTTTTCAAAAAATGAGTAAATGAAATAGCATTTTTTACTGATATCTAAAAGCTGATAGATTCAATAATTCTGTTTTTCTGCAGTCCCGAGGAATTAATAGAAATTCTGATTGAAAAATTGCGCAGCTTTTAAAATTAAAAAATATTAACCTTGAAAAATCCTTTCTATCGGAAGAAAAACGTGATTTTCCTTGACTAAAAGGAGACAAGAATAATAATACATCATGTAATTGCTGTATTATCATGTTATTGCCGTAATAAAATTCCTTAGTGACTATAAAAGATTTACAATAACCTATATAAAATAAATTCATTACATCAATTGTTTTTAACAAAGCCTTTTTCGGAAAATATAACATATTTCTCTTATCAAGGATGTCTTAGTTTTTTAAATTTACTTATTTATTTATTTTTGTTGCTTCAGAGAGCTTAGTTTGAATATGGTACTTTAGAAAAACTTGCGAAAAAGGTTATCATAAAAAGTTAAAATAGCAAAACAGCTTCATTCAAGTGGCGACCATGATTCTACAAACGCTAACCGATTTTAGAATGGAAAAAATAGAAATAAAACCCTTACAAATAAGCTAGTTTACCAGAAGAAACGATTTTATCCATCCTGTATGACTTTTCGTGGTATTCTGGCAGACAGAAATTTTCAAGACAATTAACTTTGTTGAAGAAGGAAAATAAAATTACTCGAACATGAGCTAATGCTAGATATAGCTTCATTTCAGTGAATCCTGTTCATTAGCCCCTTGGGCTCATATGATAATTCTCGTAATAATAGCCTCACGCCAACGTAAGTATGTATTAACAAACTGCACTTTTCATTATGCTGAAAGTCCTAAGGAACCTTCGTCAAAAACAATTTGAATTAAATTATGCGTAAAGGCGAGGACCGACAAAAACTCGAATATTTTAGGAGCCAGAGAAAGCTGGTAAACCATTTCAATTTCATTGATTAAACTGATTAAGTAAGTTTGTAAACAGTAAGGTTATGAATAAATCAAAATTTATTCTGCAATCAGATGGCAGCAATTACTTTCATCATTAACAGTTTGCCTCTGCGTGTCCAGAAACATCTTTTATCAGCAGCTTTATTCGGATTAAAGTTTTCAATGGCCGATTTAAATTAAGAAATATCAGGGAGGAGGGGTTACTAGCATTCTGCCTTTTTGCTAGAATGTCATTTGGTCTAAAATTCTTTCAAGAAGCTAAAGCCTCTTTCTAATGAACCCATTGACACTGGAAGTATCATCATAATCATTGAGAGGCTTGGCAATTTAAATACAATGGTCAATGTATGCATTTAATTTATATGTTTAATATCCATAAAATATATTATTTTGAATTAAATTCTTAAAATCTTCCATCTCAAATCTCTAGTGGTTAAATTTTATTTTTTACCATATTTCAATATTTTTTGTCAATTTATTTCGTTGTTATGCACGTGACGCAAAATTAATTTTAAAGTATCACAAAAAGAAAAGAAACCACGTGATCAGCATTTAATAAATTAAATTCTAAAAATTTATCTTTAAAAATTCACCAAAAATCAGAAAATGGAGATAAAGATTTGAAAAAGATTTCATTTTAAATGAATTTTTATGATCTTTCTCGTGTTATAAAGTTTATAATCCTCAGATTATTATTTTTAATGCAAACTTTAAAAAAATGTTACAAAAACAGCTTAAAAATTTAATTTTAAAAAATCTAAGAAGAATTTTTCAAAAATCTTTCTTAGTGCACCCCTACACTACAAGAAGAATCGCCATGCAAATTTTCAGCACTTTACGTCCAGCGGTTTGGTCTGTACGTTATCTGTCAGTCAGTCAGTCACTGAACTGTGTTATATATATATATAGATAAGTAGGGGGGATTTCCATTTATATCCCAGGTAAAATAAAAAACTTCTACTGGTCCTCAAAAATGTATTGTAAGAGAAATATGTTTTGGGTCTCATGCCGGGTATTTGTCGGTCCCTACGAGAGGCAAAAGTTTTATGGCATTAAATAAAGCTATCATTGCTACTCTTCGTCCGATGAGATGAAGAAGTTTGGAAATATCATGGCATCCGACGAGATGAAGAAGTTGTAGTTAAAATCTGGAAATATCATGGCAGACATTTTGAAATAAGTAATTTGACTTGTAATTTTAGAGATTGCGTTATTTTTATGAGTATTAAATAATGAGTAAAACAGCGCGGAGCCAAGAAACAAATTCATAACCATGCAATCCACTTTCATCTATTTTTTTATAATCACTCATGTGACGTTCGGATCAAATTCATAAAAGAGTTAACACTAATGGAATAGTCATGAGATTGAACAAACTAATTTAACCGGTACTAGCATACTTGTTTTATACAACTTTTTTACCTGACATAAAATGATTTTTGGAATGAATATATTATGGTTTCATACAAATAAGCTGTTTTAAAAATTCTTTCTTTCCCCTGTACAGTTTTTGAACTTTAGAAATCTCATATGAAGCACCAAATTAATGATTATCAACTTTGACTCTAAAATATATCTTCTCATTTAAATTGTAAACATAATTTAATTATTATAATATTACTTTACTATTCAATTATAGATGAGCTTCAATGTCATTCAAATTGTACTGAAAGGTAAATTTATAAATTTGTAATTTCAAAGTACTAAATTTTCTCATGTACAATGATAAGAAGATGTATTGTATTTAATATTTTAAGAAATGAAAATAATTATTAATTATATTATATAATATGACATTACTTCACATATACGTGAATTGTAATGCATCAAAATTACCTTTATTGACATTATATGCAAGAATCAATCTTTGTTAAGTGTATGAGAATGGGTTTCCCTTTATGAAAGTATATGTTGTAATAAAAAATATTATTTTTAATCTGTTGTATTTTATTTAAATGAAACATTTCAATTTTTAAATAATACAAGAATTTTTACACATATACAAGAGTGAAATTCAAACATATCTAAGAGATCACAAAATACAGGGCCTTCGAAAAAGGTGTCCGTGATTTCAGTTGTACTCACCAGGAACGACAATCGATCGATCGGATTTTGCGTAGCAGCAGATGATATGTTAACTCTGGGAGTTTTATTTTTCCATGTCGTGGTGACCATGACTTCGCTGGGGGTGTGCGCCAACACTGTGACGTCGCGCTTCCTCCTACATGGGTTTTCACGTTGGATAGGAAGGGACGGTCCAATTTTTTTCTACCAAGAAGCCTCGATTTGACTCCTCTAGACTTTTTTCTATGGGTCTACCTGAAAAGCATTGCTTACGCTAAGAAGATCCGGAACTGCGGCAGTAACCTTTTCCTTACGGGGTGGGATAGCATGTATCCCAAGAATACGGGCCCAAGGAATATATATATATATATATATATATATATATATATATATATATATATATATATATATATATATATATATATATATATATATATATATATATATATACATATATATATATATATATACATATATATATATATATATATATATATATATATACATATATATATATATATATATATATATATATATATATATATATATATATATATATACATATATATATATATATATATATACATATATATATATATATATATATATACATATATATATATATATACATATATATATATATGTATATATATACATATATATATATATATATATATATATATCTTTAATGACCGTTCTTACAAAGGAGGTATGAAATTTCCCGTTCTAAAGAGGGAAACCGAAAAATGTGCCCCGTAAGCTAAAGGTTTTATCAGACAGAATCACTGCTGCAATAGCCATTGCTCCTGCTATGATCGAGCGTACCTCTGGATGGACATCGATTATCGCCTAGATGTGTGCCGTGTGATGAGGGGTGCTCATATCGAAACTTACTAGGTAATGTCCAAAACTTGATTCGTTTCTGTATCTTTTGGCGAAAAAATAAACACCATGAGCTCTATTTTATGGTTCTTTATTTCACGTTGCAATCTCGGACACCTTTTTCGATGACCCAGCATAGTCCTTGTGAAACAAATGATGAATACATCGATGTAATTCTGAAATAAAGTTCAATCTGTCTTCCATCACTGATATGTTACAATATGTTTATAGAGAATGCATCCAGGATTCCAAAACAAATCTTACTGTAAGCATATTACAACATTTGACCTTAAACAAATCTTTGTAAGCAGTTCTGTATTCTCTGCTCATAATAATGTATATGATTGGATTTATAACACTCGCTGAAAAGTACGTTATATATGCTAGTATATTCATTACTTGCAGCTCCTTCTCTTTATGAAATAATTTTATCAAGGCTATAGGAAATGTAGTAAGAATATAAACTACAAAGATGACGAATACGATTCGAAGAACTCGGAACTCCTTTTTGTCTCGTAAAAAAACGTATACAGTAGTGACTTTATGCTCATTTGTATCACACCGAACGTTTTCATCTCCAGCACGTGGATTTACCACTCCTGGTTCCTCCATCCGATGACTGTTTACGACAGTCTTCTTCACGACGAAGTATATTTTCATGTAACATGCAATAAATAACACTGAGGGTAATATCATAGCCACAACAAATATAAGTGCACGTGGTGACTTGCCATCGAGGTCCATGACCCCGCAATCCCCGACGTTTGGGTTGTATTTTAACGTTCCCCAAACGTCAAAAAGGGGTAAGGCAATCAAACTCAAAGGAAAAATCCACAAACAAAAAATGAATATTGCTATATTCCTTTTTTTGTATATTGTCGGATGTAGCGTGGGATAAACGATCAGAACATAGCGATTCACGGTAATCGCAACGACGGTGAAGTAGGATACGATGCCGTTAGTAAACTTAACCATAGCAAAAAACTTGCAAAGAGCAACACCGTAGTTCCAGTCTTTCTCGATAAAAGTCACCGCGGTCAGAGGCATGGTAAAACTGCAGAATAGCATATCCGCCACGCAAAGGTTCACAATAAAGGCAGTGGTTGCATTCCGGAGTCTCTTTTTCTTTAAAAGAGCCAGAATGGAAATAAAATTTCCTGTAATTCCAAAGATGGATAGTAAAATACAACACACTGCTCCTGCCAACAAGAGTTCATACGAGTAGCAGTAATACACTGTCTCGCAGATTTTTTTATCTAAATAGCTGTCTCCATCAGTTGTTTTATTCAAGGAAGTACTGCTATGCAATTTAGTTGAAAAGTTATGGGAAGAATCTTGGATCGTTCCATTTACATTGTTTTGATCTGAATTCAATAAAAATCCATCCATGATATAAAGTGAAATATTTCTTCCGATCTCAGTGTTCATCTCACTCGTCATCGTTCTGGAAAAGATATTAGAAAATATTATTTACCTGATACTAGTAATATGATTATAGAATAAAAGTTAAATTTTAAAATTAAAGACAGTAAAAATTATTACTGTCAGATGAGAATTTTATAATAATTCAGATTGTTTTAAAAAGTGCAATTATTCAAGCAAAATATTGAAAAGTTTCCTATTAAAGAACTCTTATATTAATACAATTTTCTACATAATCTTGGCTTTGACATACATTTGCAGGCAAATTCCCGCTAAATGAAACGATATAATGGGGCTTAAAAACAGCAACGCGTCCTCCACAGGTTTCCTAAATAAAATAACCAAAATTATCGTCTTGCTGCTTGAGAAAAAGAGAAACATGAGAGAAGGCAAATACAAAAATATTCCCCGATCTATTGTACTACAATAAGGAAGAAAAAACCTTGAAAGAATTCCTATAATTGAATATTTAGAAACTTTATTCTTCAATTTCAAAAGTTAGTACGACTTTTATCGTTGGGGGCTGAGAAAGATATCACAGACAGTGCAATTAACGGCAAAAGGGTGCGCAGAGAGGGTTGCCATTCTACAAGAGGTGCCTGTTAAGGGTGACTTGTCGATCGAGATACGTCAAAGAGGGTGGAAAACTTGGGTGGCGAAAGGAATAAAAACAAGAGAGTTTGAACCACGATAGATTACTGATGTGACAAAATTAGAGCATTGTAGCCTTCCAAGCGGAATAAAAAGCTAAATAACCTTCCTAACAAAATATTCGGCTCTTCAAAAGAACTCTGTTACTGACCATATCATAAGACGGGTCAAGATGAAAGTTTGATGTTCCAGATCAGTAATCCAACTGTAAGATCGGAAGATATTTGCCTCTGAAACATTAAATTTTGTGTGTGCATTCCCCTGATTTCTAAATAAAGAAATGCCTGCATCGTCTTTAAATGTCAAATCTTGAAGTATTCGGAAATTTTAACACTATCTTTTTACATTCAAAATAAGGTAATACATATGAATTGGATAAGATGCTAATTTGTTACAATATCTTATAATGCCACTGAACGCGTTAACACTGAAATAAAGTTCTGTCTTGCTAGTTCGAATTATGGTGCATAACTGTTATATTAAAATAATAATTCAATTTTCCGTATCACTATAAACTTCCCTCTGATTCGAGAGATTCAAAAAACACACTTTGAAAGTTAATTTCTCACAACAAAGGAAAATATCGAATCAAAACCATCAACATGTGCAGTTTAAAATAAAAATTAAGGATAAAATAAAGGAAATACTTCTAAATAGTGAAGAACCCCGTTGTTCAGAAAGTAGGGCCTTAGTGAACTGAATTAATATCCCTTTGGTCAATAAGAGGTGTTAATCGAAATCTTTAGTAGTTCGAGCACTTCGTAAGGAATCTAAGAATTGCGACGGCAGAAAAAACAGTAGCCCTGAAAAAACAGTAAGCCCTGAAAAAACAGTAGCCCTGAAAAAACAGTAAACCCTGAAAAAACAGTAGCCCTGAAGTTTATAAATTGAACTTAGGTCCTTAAATTGAACGGTGGTCCTTAAAAAGGTTATTTTAGTTGGGTTTTCCCCAGTCTTTTCAGGCGAGAGAATAAGTCAGGTTCAGCTTGAGCACTTGATAGGGGCTCAGGTGAATCCCTGTAGTGTAAAGATAGTGTAAATGTTAGATGAAGAGTAGTAGAGTTAGCCTAATGCTTTACGACAGTAAGAACGGAAACATTGAATCCAAAAATGTTGAGCGGAAGTTCCATATTTATACGTTATTTATTACACTATCAGAAAACTGACCTATACTTTCAGTATGATTCTTTTTCATCTTTTATCAAACACTTTTCTGCTCCAAGGACAAATTTTAAAAATTGAATCTTAAGTATTAAGTTTTTTCTTATGAAGAGCTAAAATTAGACTAAGAAAATTATGAATTTTTTTTAAATAATTCATTCAATTATATTCCTAAAAACCATTGTAAGTTAAAAGCTCAGATAAGTGCTGCACTTTTTATAATTATTAATAAAATTGCAATTGGGGATGGAAGATTAAGAAATGGACAATTTTGTACTACTTTCTCAGATTTCATTTTGTAAACTCTGATGGGATGAAAAAAAAGTTTACATGTTCTTAAAAATGTCACCATTTATTTATAAAATGTTAACGGTAAGTTGATACTTTGTTTCCAAAAAAATAAATATTTAATGATTCTTACGTTTCTTTGATTAATTTGTTTTCGGAACAAGATGCCTCTAGAAAGTTCATATGCTCTCTTCCGTTTACGTCCTCTTCTGAAATTAATCCATTCCAGTTGTATATCTTATCTAACCCCTCAAAGTATACTTCTACCGTTCCAGCCTTTAGTTTGCTGTGAGCTACCAAAGCAAACTATTATTCTGATCGGCAGCAAAGCAAACCGGAAAAAAGGAAAGGACTGATCTGTCTCCTCAACGAGTCGAAACGACGAAAGTTTAAAATAATAATAAAATATGTAATTATGCTCTCGTTTTAAATGGAGATGTACATTTGACATTCTTGGAAATATGTATGTATTTATTTTTATTTATTTTTTATTTTATTCTTTACTATCGCTTTTATGGTTAGTTTTTGTGTTTTGTAAATAGATGAATACATCACAGGAAGAAAAGATCACAGAAATAAAGTTAATAGCTTCAAAACCCCGAGTCATTTAAATGGGAGTAAACAAGGAAATAAACAGTCCCCTCAAATAAGATAGCTTTTGTCATTTTTCAATGTTGAAGACTCAACAAAACTAACAGACAAGAGATCCTGGTAAAACATATCCAGAGTTCTGTGCTGAGGCGGATAAAGCGGGTGTAAGACCTGGACGGCCGCTAGAGATCCCCGAGCTTGGAAAAACTCACTGGTGCTGCGCAATCGTCAGAAATTATAAGCTTTTCAACATTAATGTATGAAACAGTTTATTAAATTAATTTATAACAAAAATGTTTTGCGGGACTATGTTTTGAATAGAGATTACAAATTAAGACATGAATAAAAATGTATTAAATCCAATAATACATCCTAAGTTGGGTACATTTTTAAATAGAGTTTGATGAAGCTGGAACTAATATACAAAGTCCTACACAAGAGAAATGATGAAATAGCCTACTGATATGTTAAGAGGACCGGGTAAGCTAAAACCAATTCATAAAAGTATTCCAATTTTATAGTTGTAAATTATAGTATGCGAACGCTTTCTTTTCCTAATGATGCATGACACTAGCTTGTCAAAGAGGTAAAAATTTGAATATTTGGGAATCTTCTGGAAGCTTTTCTACAACTGACGTGTCATTTAAGTGGCTTTTCGTTGTAAATGGATTCGCTCTCATTTTGCTTTGCATGAACCTCTACAGTATTATTATCTCTGAAGACTGTTCTAAATAAGTGTAGTAACTGGTTAAGTGTTACTCCCAGTAGCCTTTAAAATTGGAAACTAATTGGGAGTGAAGTCCTTCGAGATCTTCTTGAAATGGAATCCTTCGTGAAGGGAATGAAGAATAATTAAGCTAAAAATTACAACATATGTTTATTTATCTATTATTGCAGGGTTGTTTTTGAGTTCTTTATTTAATGTCTTAAAACATGGCATCCCACAGATCAAAAATAAATTCTCTTTACCGACTAAAACATAAAATAACATACCAATGGGATTTTGTTAGTCACAGGAACTGCACTCTTTATTGAAAGTATTTCGCTTGGGTACTTCAGCTGTTCCTGTGTTCTTGTTACGAGCATCTCCATCTGTGGGTTCAGTTTTCTGTCAGACAATCAGCTGATGTACAAATCACGATAAAGATTTTTAGCCATAAACTTTATGAGGTTCCTTTCCGCGTAGAGAACAGGATAGCTCTGTTACCAGTACTTCCTATTGACACAAAATTTGGAGCTACGGTGTGATTTTGAGATAAGTTGACATGTCTTTTACAAAAAAGATATAGAGAAGTTTCAGTAGATAAATAGAGTCCCGCAAAATATCACTAACGCTTTCTACTTCCTATAAGACGAAAGACTGCTTCCTTTAACTCAAAAATCCCAATTAGCAATAAACATAAAAGAAAATAAGTTTATCTTGAAAGTAAAAAATAAAATGGCTTCATACAGGGTAAGTGATTAGCTAGAATATCCGACCACATCGATCCCCAAATATGTGTGCGTAATGTATTGCGTTTTCTTTACAGATTTACTGAATGAAGTTTAGATGAATGGAAATTCATCATTGTACTTTGCATTTGATGAGTCACAAAAATGTATCTCTTATAGTTTGATGCATGCAAATACTATGAATTTGAAAACACAGATAGAAATTGTAAATTAATTATTAGACAATATTTATTTGTACATTATATTAATGTTTTAATTAAATTTATTTAAAAGCAATAATGCAATAAATTATGAAAATGAATTTTTAAATTCATATTAAAAAAAATTAAGTGTACAAAAGTAGATTTATTTTTCCTGAATCGTATATTATGCAATTATCCCATTACACATACTTTCACATTCTGGGTTTAAAAAACAATTTTTTTAGCACAAATATAATATTTGTTCAATATGATATGAAATTTCGCTCAATGAATATATTTCTTTTCGGTAATTTTGATTCGGATTCTGGAAACACTATGATATAATATGCCAATACTTTCTTTCAAGAAATTTTGTATATTTGATCAATAGTGCAGTAACAACATATGTTTGAATCACCTGAATCGCATTTGTGAATCAACGTACAGACAACCCCACCTAATACTCTCGGCCTAATGAAGAAGTGTATTATTTAGTCTAAAACTTGTTGAAACTCTAAAATTTTATTGGGGGAAAAACAGGGACACACAGCTTCTTAATTTCAAGAAACTGTGTGTCCCTGTTTTAAGTTTCCCACACTTTTCATGTAAGTTTTATTATTAACTGTCGCCATACAGTTAGTGATACTCTTTTACATGTACATTGAAATCTTAAATTTTTAACCCCTTAATTTTTTTTAATTCAAATTTACAATTACGTTGTTGATGTATATGTTGAAGACATTCCTTACGTGTGGTGGGAGACCGACTGTGCCATGAAAAACTTTTTAAATGATTAAAATATTATGCTCAGATTTCCAAAGTCAATTGTTTAATGTTAATCAAGTAATTATTTTTGCTAGAGCCCTAATACTTACTGGTGAGGTTTTTTTGGTTTTGTTTTTAACATGAAGTTTGTATGATACTGTAAAATCATTCTTTTGTTAAAGAAATATGACAACAGAGAGCTCACGTTAATTCTAGGAGATACATCTCAAAATTAAGACATAAACCAGGAAGAAAAAAACTTTGATTTGACAATGTAAAGATCCGAACGGAAGCGAAAACTAAAAGACATTGCTTTGAGGCCCTTTTACAGCCCTTAAAGAAATATTCTGCTCTCTCCAAAACTGCAGAACTAAAAACGTTTTTCGTTATCAGGAAAGATATTTATTTAACTATAGTTAAAAAATATATAATTTGGCTGAATCCTGCAATATGAAGTATTTTGGATTCCAGGGAAAGTTTACTAGTAACACAAATAATTTCGAATGAAAATGAGTACTGAAGAAAATGAAAAGAAATATCCTAGGATATGAAATGTGTAAGTTGCCAAATAACCCGTAAGAGTCCTTGATGGTCGTTTTAAACTTTTATTTAACACCACACATAACAAAACATATAACAATCAAAATTAGACAGAAATTAATACCGAGTGTAATTAATGATACGTGGGCAGCACTGTCGAGATGTCCTCTATTCATATCAAACCTAACAAGCGAAGTAAAAGCATGAACAACAAATTTTTACATCGTTCTCCAGGGGTCACGTGGTATCGATGAGGGCCAGTTGAACTCCACCCACACAATGCATTCGATTCATTCGATTCGGAACATTTATTAGGCTAGAAGATGAATGATTCATTGCAATGCATATGCGGAATTATGTAAAATTATTACACAAATAATCTGCAATAGTACAACCCGTTGAGACCAAAAATAACATAAGTTTAGAGCCCTATTATTTGGTTTGTAGCAATTTTCACCTTTCAGTTTGTCATTCCCACAAAGCGCAATGTGATGTAACTGAAATACATAATGTGAAAGTATAATACAAGATGCAATAATAATTTTAAAAGCTTGAAAAATCTTGCAGGAATAATAAATTATAATTTCCTTTTTAGGCAAAGTTTTGAATTTTGTAACTCTGCTGATGTAAGATTTCTGTATCTACATGAAATATCTATTAAAAACAATAAACCACAATTGCATTAGATCCTTACAAACAGATTTCAATGTCCAACGCTAAACGAGTAACTCGTAATAATTCTTCTAAAAGAAAAAAAAACACGTAAGACTAAATTATAATTTTTTCCTATTCAGCCCAGCGAGCATTAGGTGTCATTGTCTTTATGAATAATTCAGAAATGTAGCAATCTCAATATCATCCCACCTAATGCTCCTCGGTCTGTTGAAGAATTATTAATTAATTCGAAAGTAGTTTCCCCCTCTTATTTTTTATAGTAGGTATTAAGAAGCTATAAGCTCCTGTTATGCGTTTTCTACAAGTTTCCTGTACGTTAGACTAAAGAGATGTTTGGTTTCTACGAAGTCGACATACAAGTGTTAAGTGTTGAAAACGGATCCGTTATCCCTTGACAAAACCTTGACCTTGAGCTAGTAAACAGACCATAGTTTTGCATTATTATCAATTTTTTTATTTATATATTTATTTATTTATCTTAATGAAGGGGTTTTACTTCCATAAAACATATTTATAAAATAAGCTGTTATTCACGTCTTCAGGTTCAAGGTCATCTGTAGATACCTAGGAATTTGTCCCTTCAAGCTTCAAGATGTTTTAACGTAAGGATAAACAGACTCTCTAACATTGCCTTATATCTACAATTTTATGGTGCTTTTATTAGCATGTAGTATACGTATAGCATTATTTTCTAAAGATAATGTTATTAATGAATATAATTCTGATGTGTTCATGAAGTTAGCCTGCGTATTTATCATTACTGATCAAACTAAAACGTCAAAGCTTTATAAATAATGTCTATAACCAATGCATTGAACAGTCGTTGTTGCGTCAGAGACTTAAGTTCTGCTCTCATTATGAGCTACATAGCAGGAAGCAGACACTGAATGTGTGACAGTATAATTCTACAGACGGTTAATGTGTTTAGCTCTTCTGCTTACCTCTCCGTTCTGGACCCTCAGATTTAGCCAGAGAGTCACAAGTGATGATATCTCTTCACAGATGATCCAACTAAAAGATAGATTACGGTCTCATTTAGCTGTGAAAAAGATTTAATGAAACAAAACTGTTAACCAACAAGAGGAATTTTGCTAAGATATCATTTGATACTACTCGTACTTTATTAGCAGCTTCCAAATAACGCAATTCTCTTGCTCTGGGGGTTGTCAGAGAAAAATATTTAGAACTGACATGAGATGCCAAGTAGTACTTGCATCTCATTTGTACAACTTCCCTTTAAGAGTGGGATCTCCCCATGTTTCCCTCAGTAAATATCAAAATTGACTGAACATTAAAAATAAACTTGATGATCAAGACGTTTACATGTATTTACTTCCCTTTTGTGCAATTTTCCTTTATGAGACGATTCTTTCCATGTTTCTGGGTGTAAAAAACAAACTTCAAAATCAACTGAATACTGAACATGACTTGAGAATCTACATTTGCCATACATTGATCCCAGGACATAAAAAAGATTATATACTCATGTACTATAAAGTCATGTACTATATACATGTAATATAAAGCTTTTTGATGACAGACATTGGTGTCATGAAATCTCTATATTAGGCATTTTTTAAATTGATGATTCTGTAACTAAAATAAAAATTACAAAGAAAGAAAGGTTGCTAGTTTATTTAAGATGAACCGAATTGCTAAAACGGGGGGGGGGGGGGGTCTGAAAAAACATTTTTTTTTTTTTTATAATATCGGCCTACGATCTTTCAAAATTCCGAAAACACGTTAAATTTTTCAGGTCAGAGTTTCGGGGAACAAAGCAATACATATACCTAGAAATGATCGATCGAAAATGTTCAAACGAGGCTTATTACACTCTACAAGAACAAAACTAAATTTGAATGATTTAAATTCAGTAACTGTAAGTCACAGAAATATTGAATAACAGAAAGCAATATCGCCTTCCTTTATACAATCGTGGGTAGACTAACGAATTTAAATATTGCCTCCTCGAGAAGAGTTTCTTTTCCCCATGCAACATCTGGCGTGCCGGAATGTTTTCATAATAATGAGATTGAAATGATAGATTTGTTTTTTCAAAGCCTCGATCTGAATCCGACTAAACACTTCTGGAAGGGCATAAATTGACTTCTGTGACTTAATTCAGATAAACCGGCTCAGGTAATAACTTCAGCCAGTTGTTTTGGCAGGAAAAATAAAGTCCTTTCCTATGTACCAATCAAAATTCGGCCAAAGCCAGAACTCAGTGAATTGTCAATAATATTAAAGCCAAAGTAAGTTTACATAGTTACGAAATCGCAAATTAAAGTTTCTTTTTTTAAAAACACATAATTTTAATAATAAAGAGTAGTTTCAAGTTATTAAACTGAAATTATAATATGCAGTTATAAGATGCATTTTAGTATAATTTTATTACATTCATTACTTATGTTCAGCCATAGGCATTAAAAAAATAGCAATATTCAATTCAGAGGAAGAGCGTAATAGTAATTTAATGTCAGCGTTTGCCGGGTGTGGACGAAAATTCGAGTTTCCAGTAATTTATTTTTTTTTGGGGGGGGGGGGCGGCTTGTTGTTGTTGTTGCTAATGCCCCCTGACCGGAAGTTCTAATACAGGTACGTACAGGCTTCGCGGGCATCGAGCTGAGGTCTATGTTCGCGGGCTGAGGAGTGCGGCTCCAATTTACAATAGCACCACACGGGTCGGAGTCCGACTTGGCTAATTGCCACCACAATTTTGACCGAGCACCCCCAGGGGCGACACCTGGTGGGATCGCACATCTTCCAACCCTCTTTGGCCGCATAGAAGAACCGTTTTGCTTGTAAAAACAGCATGTTAATAAAACGGTATGAGAACAAATATTTCTAACTTTCATGTAACGCTACTTCGAAGAATACTAATTAAATATTGTTACGGAACGTTACAGTTAGGAATATCGTTGATATGATCAAAGTAAAACGTAAAATTTTATGCAAATCCAATTAATTGCATTTGTGGAAAGTATTTCAGTAGATACATATCTAGAACAACGGATGAATCCACTGAAAAAATATCATGTTCAAATCAATTCAAAAACTGTAATTCTTAACATCGTAATGTAACTTAAATCTTTTTGTCTTTTTTTTCCAAATGAATACGTAAAACGAAAGGGAAATTTCTTTACCTTTGAAATTATTTTCTTTTACTAATTGCGTTTAAAGGAATTTAAAAAGAATAATAAATGATTTTATCTTAATTCATTGATCATCTATCCTTGCTTTTCTTTTTCATTCGGAGACCACTATGGAGATTTCATACACTAAAGAAATTTAATCTGTGTTTTTCAGGATATGCTGAAAAACTACAGTTATAGATAGAAAAAAATTTGCTTATTAGGGACAGTCGGGGAAAAAAAGCCGACGAACACAAGTAAAGAAACGTCGTTTCGTACCCTTGACGATTACAATGTCCTCATAATTTTCAGAACGAAATAATTTTATTAAAACTTGTGAATCTAATTATTAAAGTTTAAAGTTGTAGAGTTTTGTGTGTTATTAAACAAACTTATTTGTGTAATGTATATAAATTTTCTATCATGGGGGGGAGGGGAGGATTTCTGTATGCCATTTTAATTCCCTCTGTTACAACACAGAAAACGACTATGTAATAATTAGCAAATATTAATAAAGAAAAAATTAATAATAATTTAAATTGTGTGCATTTTTGTACTCCTTTTATTGTAGTTTGATTCCACATTATGTATTTTATACGAAAACCTTTTCTCACAATAAACGTTAGAGCATCCGTCATCAATTGACACACTGGTGATCTCTCGCTTTTTATTTTGATTAATTATCAAATATTTATTCTAGATTATTGTTTATTCCACTTCTTTCCATCCTACATCCCTTAGACTGAAAATAGTACAAATGTTGAATGCTCCTCTCTTATCTCTTTCATCTTAGCTTGTTACACGCTATGGCCCAGATGGAAATTCAAAACAAATTATCTGGTAATGTCAATGACGTAATATCAGCCACATCTCTCACATCACCTTCACTCATATCTTACGCTGTATACGAATTACGGCTGGAGAAGACTCTTGGGCATCAAACGCCGATATTCTAAAAACTGAGCTACCATGTCATGATATTGATCAACATCACAACATCATAAAACCTGAATGTCAATACCTAGCTTTGTTGAAAGAAAAAAAGACTGACTCGTGTTTAACATATAATAAAATTTAAAAAAGAATACTTTTTTTCTTTTCAACCTTGGAAATGAAAGGGTTTTTTTTTATTATTATTATTTGTTAAACACGAGTTTTTTTCCTTTTTTACCCTTTGATCCTCTAGAGCCAGGTGGTGGCCGAATGGCTAGGGCGCTGGCATTCGGTTCAGATCCTGTGGGTTTGAGTCCCACTGTTGGCATGAATGTTTGTAGCCGTTCGGAATCGGCTTTAAACTATAGGTCCCGGTCTAATTAGCCCTCGTGTAGCAAAAACTGACGTAGCGCTCCAAACCAAACCAAACCAAATCAACCTTTTCAACCTTAACAAATAAAAAATATATATAGATCGAATGCATTTGGGATCTGTAAAATTTCCATGCATAGTATTCCCCGCTTATTCCTACCCTATAACTAAATCGAATAGCCTCCAGAAAATTAGAATAATTCGTTTGCATTTATATCTGGTTAGCATATAATATAGAGTAAGCTGTATGAATATAACTTCTCTCGGTATTTTTTATGACAAACATCCATAAATAAAACAAAGGCCTACTATATTTATGTTTATGGGCGCGAGGCAGCCTAGTCGTAGTAAGTCGGCTATCGGTGCTGAGTCGAATTGAATCCAGACAAGGTCCATTAAATACCTCCGTGTCTGGGCCGGATATGGGCACGTTATATCAGTAGACGGGAAAGTCCCTCTATGAGGTCAGAGAGGGTGGCAGAGGGTACAATCCCCCCCCCCAGATGTCACCCCTCTGGGTCAAAATTGAGGTGGCACCTGGCTAAATCGGACTCCAACCCTTGTGGTGTCAATATAAACAGGAGCCACAACCCTCAGCCCGCTAACCTATATAGACCTGATCTAGAACACTTCCGGCCAGAGGACATTAGAAACAAGAACAACAATGATATTTATGTTTCATATAACTATCTTTTATTGGCTACCGGAATATTTAAAAAGTTATTGCTTGAACATTTATTAAATTCTGTTGATAGCAATAAGTATATCTTCGTTTGAAGTAATCAAATGCTGTAAAAAAGCATATTCTGGAAATAAGCATATTCTGTAAGCAAATGCTGTAAATAAGCATATGTCAGAATGTTAAGCAATTAAGAATGCTTAGACGTACTTCAATATTACTTGTACTGAGAGTTTTTAACTCTCCCAAGGAAAAAAAGAATTTAAAATAGAGAGGCTTCATATATATAATAATTATATACAAATTGGAAAGCTGGAACATTATCTGGGCTGCCTTAACTACTTAAATTGTAATTCCCTAAAGAGTGATTTATACGAAATTTTCTATTAGTACAGTTGTAAAATTTTATTTTTTTCCTTATTAATCGACTATTAATTGATTAGAGCTATGGAGGAATACTGCCAAATTCTAAAGCCAATGAAACTAAATTTTTTGCGTCTTCAATAATAAAGTGGAGCATTAATTACACTAAACTTATTCCTATTTAAGGAAACTTGTAATGGAAGAAATAACTGCAAATTTGCTCTATGGATTTTAAAAAACAGTTATTTAAAGACGGAAAATTGTGTTTCAATTTTTAGAGAAATTCCAGGTTTTTTTTATTGATTGCAAATTAAGTTAATTACATTTCTAACAGCAGTTTTACTTAATTTTTACAGTATAATTTAGCTTCAATCTCTAATTCATTGAAGACAAATTCATCTGAATTAATGCCGTTATTTACTTTTCATGTGCTACCATGTTGAAGGTTGCGTTTATAGAACTCGAATCTGTCTATAAAACATCATTTTATTCATTTTATTTACTTTTTTTTTAGAAAAGAAGGCTTCTTTATAATATATGAGTTTTTTTTTTTAGTTTTTTTTTTTTTTTTGGGGGGGGGGGGAGCTAACGAAAAAAACTCATGCGAAAGGAGTTACTCTCACGAAAAAACTCCAAGTTGAAGGTTGCATTTAAAAACTCGAATCTGTTCATTACATACCATTTTTCTTTGTTTTGAAAGTCACAAGAGTCACCGTCCAACCTGATTTAAGCATGCGACTCTATTGATAATTGGTCACCCAATAGCAATCCCGTCGACGAGTAGCGCCTCGTTCAAATCGACCGAGCCGATGACAGGGTCGGGGAAAACTAATATGAACAAATTGTTTCTAATTAGGGTCACCCCACGAGGGAATTTTCCTACCCAGGGAAACCACCATTACTGCGTCTTCTCCACCTATCCTTTTACATATCCCATTAGCTTTATTCTTACACTCCAAACTATTTCTACATTTTAAAATCAATAAAATACATTCAGTTTATATGTGTTGTTTATCTACAATACAGTCGAACCCCGTTATAGCGAACCCGGTATATAACGAACTCACGGATATAACGAACGAAAACTTTGGTCCCACCGTTTTCCTGTTGTACGTAATTTAATTAGAATTGTGTCAGTTTAATGTAATCGATTTTAGGCAATTTATTTACTTAATGATCATTTTTAATCATTTTTAATACATCATTATTGAATACACAATACAATTAATGAATTATACATTTTGGGAACTCTAGCATTTTTCTTAACGGTTCGGATATAGCGAACTACCGGATAAAGCGAACAAAACCTTTAACCCCTTGAAGTTCGTTATAACGGGGTTCGACTGTATATACAAATTGTCAATCGTTACTTTTTTTTTTTTCTTTTTTTTTTTGGGGGGGGGGGGGGTAGAAGGCTGCTTTATAATATATGCTAACGATTTTTGCTAACGAAAATATAACTGAATGACCAAGCCTAAAATAAACTTTTGCAATTGCTGTTCTAAAATCTCACTGAAAAAAAAGATAACTATAGTTAATAAAAATTCATTTACTTACACATTAAGTAAATTATGAAGCAAATCAATGAATCAGTGGTCTTCAACCGTATTGTAAATATTCCCCGCTAACGCTGTTGCCGAGCAGTATTGTAAATATTTCCCGCGCACGTTGTTGCCGGTAAACTATCCCCACATTAAAAGGCCAAACTTTGAAATCAAAACCGGTTTCATTGAACAGGAAATTGCGCAGCAAACTGCAAGTCCACTCGACGTACTTTGGACGATGCTAAAAATTATCTATTTCATTTTTATTTATTTTCATTTCTAATTTTTATTTTATTGTTCTGGCAAAACGTTAAGGATTCACTTCTAGTTCACAACGCGAAATTGCTTCTGAGGAAAAAAAAAAATAGAAAAAAAAAGAAAACAAACTCGTCTTTCACAAGGATAATTTTTCGACAAGGTTACTATTTTCACGAGGTTACTATGCCGTTTCTCATGGGGTCAATCGGGGTGTTGTCGGAAAGGAAATTGTAAAGTAAGTCAGAAGATAATCACGATCTCTTGATAGATTAAATATTATTCAATACTACTCTATATGAAATCGAAAGATAATAACGAGCTGATCGCGATTATTGTAGAATTAAGTTTAACGGCAAATTAAGATATGAAAAGTCAGAGGTTGCATAAAATCTCTAAAAAGTGATGCGTGTATATATGTATTTACTAAGCGGATAGCTTAGATGCTTGGAATTCAGACACCACGTATTAACGAGATAAAAGTGTTTTAAACCAAGAAAACTGTGTACGTTAAGAATAACAAAAATAACTTTCCCCGTTAGATGCATATTAAACCTCTAATCGATAAAAGAAAACGTAACTAAAAACTGAAATTCGCAAAATGGAAAAAGAGAACTAATGGTAAAGTCTAATGGCTCTGCTCATCGATAGATAAAATTACTATCAGATTTCTGGTAGAACCAGGAATGTCGGTAGATCCAAAAATGTAAATAAACAAAATGGTTTATTTATGAATAATTTTCCCTTCACTATGGAACAACAATGGTACTACACAGATCTCAATAAGAATGAAAATAAACAAAATGCACACAATTTTAAAAATAGAAACAAACCTTAAAGCCATACATAGATGTTCTAGTTGCATTCGAAAATACCACCAAATATTCCGGACTGTTTTAACACTTTGGAGTACTAGAGTAATCTGAAAACCTCAAAATACTCTAATTTTTCCCAGCTTTACGCTTTTAAATATTTACCTAAAGGCTATCATAAAAATTTTTAGGTTTAATTTATGCCGTCCACATGGTAAAATGGTCATCGTCGTGAGCTTCCACGCAGTGGGCCTGGGTTCGAATCCCGAATAAGGCCTGGTCGTTAACGTGTTGTCCTCTTATAGGGAGCAATGCTGGCACACCTAAATGGTGCTCTCATAATAAAGTAGCCAGCAAGCCAGTGGTGAATAACAAAAAGGCGAATGTCTTACGACAAGTGCCTCCACGTTAGAAAAATATAGTTTAATTTATTGTCATACTACGAAAAGGAAAATTTTCAAATAAAATAAATGTTATAAGAAGTCAATGGGTATTATTCAGTTACTCTTGATAATTATTCTGTTCAAGTAATTTATACAGGGTGATTCACTCGAATGAATCCCCGAATATTCTGTGATAACTCACGTTAGAACGAAGCTATATGAACGTACAATGTGCTCCTCAGTAGATGGCAATTCATATCACATGGTTCTCGGATGAGGCGTGGTTCTATTTGTTGGATTATGTTAACTCTCAAAACATCTATATATGGACCACTGGAAAATCCTTTGCCACTCACCAAACACCGATCCCATAGGTCCCATATTTTGATTTTTTTCACACCATTGTGAACAACGATGTGTACATCGACATTTTTTCAACAATTCGTGAATCAACTGGATGATCATGAATTAACGGAAGGTTACTTCTAGCAAGATGGAACCATGTGTCAGACGTTGGTAAAGATCATGGCATGAGTCCTTCGGCAACAGGGTAATTTCAAAGAGACTTTGACCACCAGGTTTGCCAGATTTGACACCACCAAAATTTTTCCTTTGGGGAAAGTCTATCGGAACAAGCCTCGCACGATGGAAGATTTGAAGGAAAACATCCCAAGGGAAACTGATTCTATCCCCCCCTCTCTCACACACACACACACGATACACTTGCCAATAAATTCAGGAACTTGGAGAGCTACATCGAGCAGACATCTTCCGTGTCTGGCATAAAACTAAGATTACTTCCAGCATCTCAAGTAATGCATTCGATTACACATACGTCAAAGTTTGTAGCGTATTTTTGGGGGGTCAGATTGCTTCGCCTTTGTGAGTGTTATTGCAAAATATGCGGGACGTCTTTCGAGTGAATCCCCCTGTAGTACTATACTAAAATCCTCATTCCTTATAGATGTTTGAAGTACTCATATGACTTAATCATATCAACTTAATCGTGAAGAAATCATAATTAAGTTGATATTCTCGAGTAAACTTCAAGATAGTAACTATTATGTGCCTAAAAAATCCTTATTTTTCGAAAAATAAAATATATAGTTGTCAAAATAAGACCACTTTCTGAGACAGGATTTTCAAACTCTTTAATGAGATGGTAAGGTGTTACTTGTAATTAAAATGAGTCTTTTCGTTATATTTGCAATTAATGGGAAATATTTTTGCCCTAAACCATGTTCAGCACTAAAAGTACAGGTATCAGAGTTCTATAAAGACACCAATAAAAAGTTAGAAATGTTAAATGTTTTTACTGCTATCGTTCTAAAATTTACAGTAATCTTTTGTGTGATTTATGCCACCCTCGCCGGAACACACCAGACCAGGTCTCGACTGTGGGCAGAGGAATTCTCCTCTGGTTTAGAATGGTATCACACGGATCGGAGTCCAACTTTAGCCAAGTGCCACCGCAATTTGGGCCGGGCTAGGGCCGATTGGCTAGGGCACTTGCTTTTGGTACCAGAGTCGGTGGGTTCGAGTCCCACTCTTGGTATGGATGTTTGTAGCCGTTCGGAATCGGCTTTAGGCAGTAGGTCTCGGTCTAATTAGCCCCCATATAACCAAAATTTGACCGTTGCGCTCCAAACCAAACTAAGTCATCACAATTTTGTCCGTGCACTCCGAGGGACAGCCTTTGGGGGCTCGTGCCTTCGCCCTCCAACTGACCTCATAGAAGGACAATTCGGTCTACAAATTTAACCCTTCGGTGGGAAAATCTGCCTCTCAGGCAGATATGATTTCTTTATTCAACGCTGGCCCTCCTCCCCCCCCCCAACCCATTGATCTTGGGTACTGTGACTCTACACATGCTTCAGTCAAAATCTTGCCTTAAGTGTGGAAGGGTGATTCGTGACGCTAGCCTTCTATGGTTCAGATAAAAATAAGATTAGTCCGAGCAAAAGTTAAAAATCCCAACCCAATCACTCGTTCGACTAACTAAAGGCCTCTACAAAATGAACCATAATATAACCTGTGATAATTGGTTCTGTTCAATAGCAGCTAGTCAAGAATTAAGGAGAAATGGTTTGACAATTGTGGTTACCATGAAATGTAATAAACCACAAATACCCTCTGAATTTCGAGTTAGGAATACCTGGAAAAGAGATATTCCACCTATATCTGCCTTCCAGGCAGATGTTCTCACTAAGCGGGGAAAGAATCATGTTCCTACTGAAGGGTTAATTTGCCCATATTCGGGTTACCCAAGAGGGTATTTAATGGCGTTGGTCGGGAATCGAATTGAACACTCTCCAGTTTGAAGCTGAAGGCGCTACTATTAGGCTTCCACTGGCTCACAGTACTCTGGTGGATTTAGGACAAGGAAATTCCTCAAATTCAGCAGGTTTATTTCTATTTCAGAAGCCCAAAATGAGGGTTATCTTAGGCCTTATTACGATATTTCTAAATATTTCTTAGTAAGAATAGCGTGCCAGTTTTCATAATATCCTATTTTTATCGAACCCCACCCCTCACACACACACATTTGAAATCCACTCCATTTACTATTCTCTTAACTATTTTTCCTTGTCACGGTTCCTTATGGATAGAAATCGATTCCATAGATATTACATCCCAACCTCTCCATAGATTCGTGTGGGAATAATAATAATAATAAAAAAAATTTTAAAAATCTAAAATCTCTACATCACGGATAAATGTTGCTTGATTCAACGGCAAATATTTTGGCTGTGTGAAAAAATATTATCAGTTTCTTAGATTGTGCAGATGCCTCTGCTATATTAACTGCTAAAGAGGTATCAGATGCCGATAACACGCTTGAGAAGGAGTTTTCTCTTGATTGAATTTTCCTATTGTTAGTTATCACGTGTAGTATAGCAACGTTAAAAACGGAGGGATGAAAGGGCTGTTAAAAGAAGGTGGGGAGGAAGTATCTTTATGGAAAGACATTTTTAAGAATTCCTAGAAGCAAACATTTTTTTTAAATTTAGCTGTCTTTAAGAAACAAAAATTACGATAGTTAAAAACATTTATTTAATCACATAATTACTCTGTTGTTAGTGAGTGGGCCTGGCCTATTATATATAGATTAATTACTTACACACACACACACACACATATATATATATATATATATATGCACAGTCGAACCCCGGTATAACTAACTTCAAGGGACCAAAAGTTTTGTTCGGTATATCCGAACCGTTAAAAAAAATGTTAGAGTTCACAAAATGTATATCCCATTAGTTGCTATGTGTATTCAATAATCATGTATTAAAAAATGATAAAATCTAATAAAAAGGATCATTAATGAATTAAACTGACTAAAATCGATTACATTAAACGGACACAATACTAATTAAATTAACTAAAAATGAAGACAAATGGAAATAAATTCATTTTACCTTCAATTGTTGCTCCCTGTTTTGATACAGAAATAATCGGTAATCTTCTGCTGGCGTGATGCCGATTTCAAAAAAATTTTATTAATTTCTTTGTCCAAATACATCAAATGTTTGCAACACTCTTTCTTCCACTGTTTGTGTAGACAAAAACTTATTAATTACACGCATCGCTGCTGTAGCATCTGAGATGGTGGGGATTTCGTCATTTATGTGCTCCTCTTCATCAGCATCGGATGCAGAATCTTCGATTTCAGAATGATTCATTTTAATTTCTTCCACAATATCTTCATCAGTTGGATTTTCACATGAAATGACTTCATCGTCACGTGTTTCGAGCAATTACATGCCACAATCTGAGAATGACGAAATTTTGTGCTTTTCTATTCACATCGCAATAGGTAAAGCTTCCTCATCTTCTTCTTCAATGTTCTTTGCTTCTTCAACATTCGTTGTATCTTCAACATTCTTAAATAGTTTAAAAATAAAAAAAAAAATTCAATAGTCGACTGAAAAAAAGGTTCATTATAGCCGATTCCGGACGTTCGCTATAAATGGATAAATTAGCATTAAATACAACAGGAAAACGGTGGGACCAAAATTTTCGTTCGCCATATCCGTGTGTTCGTTACATACTTAGTTCGCTATAACGGGGTTCGACTGTATTGTGATTTACTGCCGTAAAAAGTAACGGAACGATATCTTGCTAAATTTATCTTAAGTTTCTACTCTTTTAGAGTTTTCATCATTAAATAAATGTGAATAATAAATTGTTAACTATATGACTAAAAATTTCTTTTGTGTGTGGGGGGGAAGGGGAATCGATGATTATATTTTAGCTCATACTTTCATATTACAGCAGCATATTTTTAAAATTGTAAGAACAAAACTTGCTGTTTTTTAGTGCGTATCATTCCTGCCACAGACTGTTAAAATTGTTTTACCAATTTGCGAGCACTGACTTGCAGTCCACGGTCCGTTAAAAACTTTTTGAAAAAGATGGTACCTCTAAAATATTTTGACTGTGATATTATAGATGCGTCCGTAAACACATATCTGTAAATTTCTGGCCATTGGCGGAAATTTTGTAATAGGTTCGCACGAAAATGCTCATAATTTGTGACCATTTCTTGTATATTTGAGTGTTGGCCGAAATAAAGTGTCATTGCCACTCAGGCAATGCCACTCAGTATAATGTAGATCCAAGCCTGCTTAACATAGTCCATTATCAAAGTTTTCCTATTGCCAATTTGAGCTATATAAATTTCTGTTATGGAAAAATTAGGGAAATCCAACTTAAATTTACCTTTAGGTTTCTTTTCATTTGAAACATTTATAGGATTATGAAGAATATTGAGGATAAAACGGGTTTTTTACAGTTCATAAGGAGTTTTTTTACTTTTGTCAAAGAAAAAAAAGAATGGTGCTGCCATCTAGTATAAGTATTTCAAAATAATGACTTAATTAAAAGATTCGAGTAAAAAGAACTACGTAATTTTTCACTACACGACTCAAATTAATCTTCTGATTAGTCTGAAAATTTTCAGGCTTCACTTTTTAATAGGGAGTTTAACAACATCAAATTTGCAGCACGAACACTAAGTTCCATGATTTCTTACCCTGACTGCATTTATTAATAATTTTACAAGTAATTCGTAAACATGACACGGAAAAATTTATAATGAAGCTACTTTTGGTCATTTAATAAAATTTAGGATTAACCATAGAAAAACCACAGAAAAACTAAATAAAAAATCAAATCCTCGACTATTACTGAAAACAAATCAGCATCTTAAAATTCATAACAGATATTAATTAATTTTAAATATTTAACTACTTTTTTATTTATTTAAACTGATTAAATGTTTTTAAATAATTCTCTTTAATTTACTGAACACTTTTTGGGGGATTTTAAAAAGCTTTGTGTTCCTGTTATTCGTATTCAACAAGCGCTATGGAGTATTAATGAAAGTTTGCGTATTTTACAAATGGCAGTTTTATAACCAAACTTAAGAGCCAGAGGAGCACCCATAGGGTCAAGAGGCCATGGCAACCCCAGTGTAAAAAGAAAAAAAATGCTAGAAAACATTCCAAAATAATTTTTCTTAGGTAAAATTCGTTTTGTTTTATTTATGTTCTGTTTACTCTTGTGGGTTATGAATAAATTTGTCAGAGTGAGTTTAAAATTTAGAATATTTAAAATTAAATTGTCTTGGCTTGGCGGAGTTAGTGCAGTCTGCTTTCACCCAATGCCCATGGGTTCCGACTGGGAGGATTTCCGTCGGAACAACCTGAAATCAGAAATTTCCGTATAAGCTTAGGCTGTGGGCGGAATAATATTTTGGATTATATTGTGCCTTGTGTCTTATTTCTGTCGTGTAGCAAAAACCGACAGTAGGGCTCCGAACCAAACCAAAGCAAACGAAACCATACCTGTTTCTATGCTACTTATCAATTAGCGGTGACATAAGACAGGAGTGGGGGGGGGGGGGTTGATAACTCTTGGGAATCACGGCCGCTGAACCTAAGGTGACCAACCCAAGCAAAAATTGACCGTAGCTCTCCAAACCAAACAAACCGTACCTATTTCTATGTTACTTATCAATTAGCGGTTACATAAGGTTGGAAAATTCAATAACTCTCGGGAATCACGGCCTCTAAACCCAAGGTGGCCAACCCAAGCAAAAATTTACCGTAAAGCTCCAAATCAAACCTAACCATACCTATTTCTATGCTACTAATCAATTACCGGTCGCATAAGGTTGGGAAAACCCAATAACTCTCGGGAATCACGGCAGCTGAACCCAGTGTGACCCAACCCAAGGCCGCTGAACCCAACCGTGGAACACAAGGTAGTGCTCGGGCGGACCAATTGCTCCATGCAAAAATGCCATTGATGCAGTTTCGAAGTGTGACAAAATGATATAACCTGGCATCTATAACTTACTAAAAATATCTGCCACGTTTCCTGTAACAACATGCGTCAGTGGAAGGTCATTGCCTACCTTAAGCATTTTACAAAACCTATCTGAGATCTACCATGACACAACAACCAATTCAGTGGACTGGCTTTGCTATATATATACATAGAGAGATTAATATAACCACGACTGGACCTTTTTCAAAAGAAAATGAAACTGGATTTTATTCTTTTTCTAAAGTTTTATGGTCACCCAATGAATTTTATTGAATTTTCATAAAAAATTATTACCCCCCCCCCAACTTACATTTTTAAAAATTTTCCATATAAAATAGGCTTTGAAATTTGAATTTTGACATATTTTTTTTAATTTGGGAAATATTTGTGAAATTAGTTTTCGAAATTTATTTAAGAAAACACACTATACATTAAAACAAATGTTTGCATTAAATTCGTATAAAGTTTGAAAACGCCAATTTCACAAGCTTTTGGATCGAGAGAAAATAGCATTACGGCTTTAATGAAATCTCTTGTTGATCTTACAAATGTTCTTCTCGTCTTACAAATGTTCTAAAAAAACCTGTTCCAAGTTTTGCTACAACTCTTATGAAGAGACTTTTTCCTTGTGAGACTGTACAGCATTCTGACGACATTGTGTGTGAAGAATTCGCGTTCCATGGTGAACCAGAAAAAGATTTACACGAAGAACTCAATTCGTACAATTCAAACGCGTCCAACGTTAAACATGTAAGAATATAAAATGATAGCCGCACTTTAAATCAGGAATTTAACATCTTGAAGACCTCACGAAATCTTGAATTGCTGTATAAGGCACTGAAAACAACGAAACCGACTTCAAGAGATACGGAAAGAACCTTTTCCGTTTCTGGAAATTTCTGTACAAAAATTAGATCTATGCTTTCTTGCGCATCACTAAATGCATTAGTATTTTTAAAATATTAATATTTAAATAAAAAATAAGGACTAAAATTTTGTAATTTAAAATTTAAAAGCTGTAAAGGTAATATTTATAAAGTTCAGTAATGCTCATTTTTATTCCGTTAACCGGTATCCGCCCGATAATTTTAAAATTGATATCCGATTCCCGAATTTACAGAAAATCCGGATATTTGGAAACTCTATATTTGAGATTACGAACGAAGTAATTTTAAAATGCTTCTAAAATATATTTGTAGTTTACTTGAGTGTTGCGATCAGTTGAAATATCTGCAGACTGGACCAGGAAGGTCAAACATTTCATCAATTGTGTTCGGCCCTTATTAGGCTTTGAATTTTTTGTTATTACATATCGTGGTCTTCATTTGACCTACTCCTCCAAATCAAGTACGACTCCTCCATGGGAGACTCAATAATTAAATACCTTCCCCTCACTGCGTATCAAAATACTACGTTTAAAAATTAATTATTTTGAGGATTATGAAACAATCTAGTTAACACAATAGGCTTACTTTTAGCTCTGACGATATATTCTGATTTATATATAATTGGAAAATTAGGATTAAAAAAAAAAGCAAATTGCAATACAAAAGAGCTTTATCATATGTGGGTAATTTAACATTTTAAAAGGGCATTATAAACAATTAACGGGCATAAATTATTGAAAATTGCTTTATAACGTGTTAATACGTTAGTTTTGAATTTTTCCTCCATCCGTTTCAAACCTTGCCCTCGTCTTACTTTTCAATAGGTGTGATGCGAAGATAATTGTGCTGAAAATGAAAAGTTATAATTTTTCATTTTCAACACAATTTCACTTAACTGTTTCAAATAAATTTTACATAACCTGGAAACCAAATGGTTTATCAACTAATGGAAAAACAACATCAAGGATCTAGTTGGTTGTTTTTTTTCTTTTCAGTTGGGATTTGTTTTTGAAATTTTGAATCATACACTTTATTCTGTAGTGTGGCCGATTGATATTGTGGCACAGTACTTCAAATGTTATTAGAAAACCTCATTTATTTCATCAGATTAAAACTTCATTATAAATAAACACTCCCATTCGGGTTAATCTATATTCTTAGCTTTAAAATTTGTTTAAAAACCTATTTGTAAGCATATAAAAAATTAACATTTCCATATCTATTTTTATTTAAAACTGCGTATTTATAATGATAATTTTCCAGATTATAGTCACAATTAGTGCTATTCGGCATTAAATATTGGTAGTTTAACTACACTAAAATCTAGCTCATGCCCGGATAATACAATATTTACGAAACATCATACTATTTGTGTCTTTTTATTTGTAAATTAAAATTACCTAAACACAAACTGGTAAACGGATTCACTTATTACACAGACTTGTATGCACAATACGTGTTTGGGGATATTTTCCTGGCGCTACTTGGGCCCTTTATTTCAAGTAGAACAACGTCTGAATCACGGGGGCTGGATACTACCAACAAGGTAATGCTTCTTGCCATATAACTCACATTGCCCATAGATGGTAGGAAGTACATAACGGAGACTTCATCTTCCTAAGGTTCTTTCCACAATCACTTGATCCCAATCTAGTTGAGCATTCGTGGGAAGGGATCGAAAAAAGTATCAGACAGCTGGATCCAGAGCTAACATATCTTAGAGAACTGGAAAGTGCAGTTCATCAGACATGGTCTCAGATTCCTGTAGCCACACACCAATATCTCCTAGAGTCCTGGCAAGAGAGAATCGCGCAGTATTGAGAGAAAAATTGGCTATGTAGAGTCGGTGGTCTTAATGAATTGGCTAATCAGTGTATGTTACCGTATTGCATAGAAAGAGAAGAGTTTGGTTGAGTTTGCTTACCTTCATCTGTTAATAACAGATTTTGAAGTAAAGCTATACACCCGTCATTACAATAGAAAGAAGGGGAAACAGTTTGGGACGCCGGAGAATACACTTCCTACGATCTTCGAAATACTAGAAAATAATGAAATTATTTACTATATGGAAGTAGCGGTGGAGTCGAACTTGCCCAAAAGTATTTTGTGAAGCGAAGTATCCACATTGACAGAGAGAGGGTACTCTTCTCTCTCCTTCTGTTTAAATTCAGAAAACGTGATGTAAATATTTTACTCATTGATGGCAACTTACTCAAACAAGAAGAGGACATTTCTGGTTTTAACCTGAAATTAAAAAATATCCTAAGTACCTAACTGCAATGTATCTGACTGCAAAACTTCAAATTGCATCCATTATTAGGGATTCCTCTAAATTAATCCATTATTGGGGATTTCTCTATGCTTGATGAAAGAGTAGTAATTCTCTCACTCCTTTAGGTAAACAAGAAATCATCCAAATACTGAAGCTCCAAGAACTAGCCGTTTCAATCGAACAATTTTCGTTTGCTTGTTTGTATTTTAAGCAGATTATTATATTTGTAATAATTTATTATACTTATAATACTAGCATTGACTCTATAGATACGTGTGTATACAAAAAGTTGTCTCCGGTAGGAGGCCAAAATTAACAATTTTACTTTTGAACATACAGTAAGTAAAGTTCGAAGAAAGTTGCTTATCTCTACCTTCAATGATATTCCCATTTACGAACTTTTGATTTGATTTTTTGGGGATCCTCACAAGTCCATGAAATCGAGAGCCTACTGTATAAAATTTCTTTACGGAAAAATAGAAACATAATTTCTAAATGCATTTTTTAAAAAATATTTTAAAAATAAGATTAATAAAATGTTCTTTCTGGATTGTTCTTTCTGGAAATGTTCTTTCTGGATATAAACTTGTACATTTTACAGCAAAACTATTAAAATTATTAGATGATTTTTACGGTATATTTATCTGATAAATAATTTGACTCTAATGTTAATCATATACTTTAACAGCTTTGATGCTATTCTATACATGCATTCGGGAGTGTCTGGAAGACTTCCTGTCCTTTAAATGCTGCTAATACGACAAACTTACCCTCTGAAATCTTTTTACGTAACTACCATTTTTCCCAGGTGAACAGGTTATCCGGACATTTTGCTATTTCAAATGTCTATTCTTCTTCAAGTTTTAGTTAAATGTGGAAACGATATGATATAAATGGCCGATTTACTACTTACAGGAAAAAAAACGTAAACTTTTTATTCCATTAGGAAGTATACAGGAACTCAAATTTATGTCACATTTTTCTATGAGAAATAAACAAATGATGCGTTGTAATCTATATCCGTTTTCAGAACTCGTGCATCCGTTTGGAAAGGAGAATAAAATATAACCTCTGAACTAGTGTCCTCTGTGGCTTTTAAATGCCGGTGTAGAATATTCACACCTTGAAGAAGGTTACGTATAGTGGACTGGTTTTCACGGAATGTTTATCATTTCTGAAATGGGCTTTTTCAAAAGGCAATGCAATAATTTTTAAAGTAGCAAGGAAATTAAGATGTAATTTCAGATACATTTAGAAAACTTGATAAATGATAAGAAATATCTATAAATTTATAAGACCTCTGACTTTAAATTCATAAAATTAGTATAATATAGTACAAAAATAAAACAAATTAACCTTCTCTCTAATTTCATAGACCTTAACTCGGGGCAAGGGGGTTTATGAATTAAAATCTGAAACTGTAGCTCTTCGGGAAAAAAGATAAGTACCAAAATTTTCCGTTTTATATACATAGTTGTGATAAAATTTATTACAATAGACATAAAAACGTTATTTTCATTTAAAATTATATGAAAATTTTATATTTACAAATGTGGATTGGCAATTTTTTTTATTTATTTAAAAGGAGAACACGTTTTAGAAACCACTACCATAAAAAAAGTAGAAATTTATGAACTACTGAATGTTGGGCGAGCTGTATCAGATAAATAAAAGGTATTAGAAATAGTTTAAATAGGTTTGCATAAGAAAATATATCAAGTGAAATTTAACTATGCAAGTTCTCCCTAACCGATTCCAGGATACAAGATGTACTAAATTTGAATTATTATTGATAACTAGGATATCCAGCTTTATAAAATTTTCTTTGCATAATTATGTGATGAAACTTAGCAATGGGCAAATTTTAGGCCTGCGTCATGCTCAATATCTATTAAAATTACTAGAACTCCCATTTTAGATTATGTGTAGAGATTTATTTATTCGATTTCGTCTCTGTCACGATTTAATCTGACCGATAATCTTAAACTTATCAAGAATCAAAATACTAATATCAATAAAGTTTTCTATGCAATCATGTGAAAATAGAATATCATAATATATATGATAAAATTTATTAAAATATTGCACTTGAAGAAACAATAACATCTAAAACGAACAGAATAATTGAATATATAAATCCTAATAGACACATGCAACATGATAATATAATGCCAATAATTCTTTATTCGAACAATATGTTTGTCGCTAAAAATATAATACATATTCCATATTCTTGCTTGACTGGTATTTGAGTCATGCCTCAGTATGATTTAAAAAATTTGTATAATAAATAGGTTGAAATTTCCCAAACAAATATATAAAAAGAGGGAAGTAGGTCTTCTATGTCTTAATATTATTACATAAAAGTGAAGTTGTTTTTCATAATAAACAGGTATTGATTATTACGATTAAACTTAACATAATATACAAGTTTTGTTTATTAAGAAAGTATATACAAGTATTGTTGCCTTATGGCTAAGACAGCCTTATGGCTCAGTCAAAATAAACTTTGGATGAAGAACTATAACATAAAATGCACTCAAACTAAAATAAATTAAGAGAAAATTATGCATTTATATATATATATATATATATATATATATATATATATATACAGGGTGGTCATAAAATAACTTCGCCGATATATGGACCTCTAGTGGCTGTTCCGTTCAACCGACAGAGAGGAAATTTCAGATATAGTTATTCAAAGGTATGAGCTCGGGATTCAGTGAACATAACCCAAGTGGCGCTCACGGTTACGGTTACAGGTACCGAAACTCGAAATTTTCGAATAGCAACGCCAACATTTTACCGTCGCAAAGTGCTCAGCGCATGCGAAAACCCTGAAGAGCGTTGAAAGAGTACGTGTATCACAAAAAACGGACGCGTTATGCACGCACAAAAAAAAAAGCTCTGCGAACGGGCACCCATGTGGAAAATGTGTAATCCAAATAAAAGTTTTATTTTGCCCGATATGTGTTGTCATCAGTCATTGGTGTCTTGCAGTATATTGTCTCTATCATATGCAAATTTCCTCCGTGCGCCCCGATCGTGTTTTTGTTGGCCGTTTGCAGAGCTGTTTTTTGTGCGTGCATAAAGCGTCCGTTTTTCGTGATACACGTACCGTTCCAATGCGCTTTAGGGTTTTCGAATCCGCTGAGCATTTTGCGACGGTAAAAAGTGGGTGTTGCTATTCAAAAATTTCGAGTTTCTGTACCTATAACCGTAACTATGAGAGCCACTTTGTTGCCGTTCACAGAATCCCGAGCTCATACCTCCGAATAACTATATCTGAAATCACTTCCCGATCGGTTGAACGGAACAGTCGCTAGAAATCTATATGTCGGCAAAATTTATTTGTGACCACACTGTGTGTATATATATATATATATATATAATCTGAAATAAAGTTAAATCTGTTTTCCGTCGATGGTACGTTACAAAATATTTATTGGCCAAATACCCAGGAAGTCAAAACAGTTTTGAATGTATACATTTTTCAACATTTCACCATTAACAGATCTTTGATAGAAATAATTCTTTGTACGCAGTTCTGTATTCTCTACTCATAATAATGTATATGATCGGATTCATAACACTCGCTGAAAAGTACGTTATAAATGCTAGAACATTCATTACTGGCAGCTCCTTTTCTTTCCGAAACAGTTTCATTAAGGCTATAGGAAATGTCGTAAGAATATAAACTATGAAGATGACGAATACGATTCGAAGGACTCGGAACTCCTTTCTGTCTCGCAAGTAAACGAATACAGTGGTGGTTTTACGCTCCTTTTTATTAGACAAAACGTTTTCATTTGTGGCACATGAACTTGACGGTTCCTCTAGCTTATGACTGTTCCCGACGGCCTTCCTAACGACGCAGTATATTTTCATGTAACACACAATAAATAAAGCTGAGGGCAATATCATGGCCACAACAAATATAAGTGCTCGTGGCGATTTACCATTGAGGTCCATGACCCCGCAATCTCCGACGTCTGGGTTGTATTTCAGCGTTCCCCAGACGTCAAAAAGGGGTAAGGAAATCAAACCCAGAGGAAAAAACCACAACAGAAAAATGTATACTGCCGTATTCCTTTTTTTGTATATAGTCGGATAGAGTTTGGGATGGCAAATCAGAACATAGCGATTCACGGTGATCGCAACGACGGTGAAGTAGGATACGATGCCATTGGTAAACTTAATCAGAGCAAAAAGCTTGCAAAGTACAATGCTGTAGTTCCAATTTCTCTCGATGAAAGTTACCGCGGTCAGAGGCATGGTAAAACTGCAGAATAGCGCATCCGCCACGCAAAGGCTCACAATGAAGGCAGTAGTAGAATTCCGGAGTTTCTTTTTCTTTAAAAGAGCTAGAATGGAAATAAGATTTCCTGTAGTTCCAAAGATGGAGAGTAAAATACAACACACTGCTCCTGCCATCAAAAGTTTATACGGGTAGCAGTAATACACTGTTTTACAGGTTTTTGGAACTAAATAGCTGTCTCCGTCAGTTTTATTCATGTAAATATCGCTATGCATTTCCGTTGAAAAGTTGTGGGAAGAAACTTGACTCGTGTCATTTACGCTGTTTATATCTAAAGTCGATAAAAATTCATCCATCATGTAAAGGGAAATATTCTCTCCTATTTCAGTGATCACTTCGCTCGCCATCCTGCAAATATATTAAGAAATATTATGTTACCGATGCTATAAATAGGATTAGAGAACATAAGTTAAAATTTAAAATTTAAGACAGTAAAAAATATTAATCTCAAATAGTAATCTGTATCTACTCCCAAATTATAAGCTTTAGATTGTTTTAAAAAGTGCAGTTATGAAAACAAAATACTGAAAAGTCCCCATATAAGGAACTTTTATTTATTTTTTAAAAAATTCTACAGGATCTTGGATTTGATCTGCACTTTAATTTATAAATATTTATAAATAAGGCAGTCCTTGTGCACCACAAAGTATAGCACAAGGCTTACAGAAGTCAGTAGAAAGAACAAAAAAAAAACAAAGAAAAAACAGACAAACTAATTACAAACAAGACTAATTAAAAACAGAAGCAGCAACGGCAATAAATTTACAGAAAGAGATAAAGGCCAATTTGTGGCCGACCAAAACATGAAGCGGAGGAGAAAACCTAATGTTACAGGAATCCAATTCCACAATAAAATTCCTTCTCCCTTCAGTAAGCTTGGAGCTTGATCTACACTTGCAGGTAAATTCAAGCTAAATAAAAGGAGATAATGATGCTTAAGGTGACTGCCTACGTTCGGAGTCAATTTTAAAAAAAAAAAATCTTTTTTTAAGGATTTTTTAGTCTTTTATGGGAAAAAAAGCATTTAAAATTAAAAAATAAACAAAAACTTGCCTTTAAATACCATACTTTTTTATAAGTTGGTCAATTTGAAGTAATTTTTAATGAAATTTAGCTAAAACGCCTATCACTGTGCACAAAATTATAATGCTACTATTTTAATTTCCTGCTCACACGTGATACATGACAGTTATCTTCAAAATGACCCACAATCTAAGAGAAATTTTAAAGTGCAAAAATAAAACATACAATTTTATGTTCCAATATAAAAATTGTCCCCGATTCGTCATTCCTTTCCTTATAAAAACAGCCCCAAACAAAAAAACTATTTATTATACATCAATTATTGAGCGTCATTTCATTAACAATAGCATCTGAAACATTTCCTGAAAATGTTATAAAATTATATGCATTATTATGTGAAATATCATGATAACGGTAGAGATTTATGCTAAAAACATAATAATTCTGAGAAAAACGCATTTAAAGTTGTTTATCACTTCAATTTTGTAACAGACGATGTTTTTTAAAATAGCTATAACTCTTCTTTTTATTGATGTAGAATGAAAATAAAAACGGTTTTGAAAAGAGAAAAGGCTGAATTACACGATTCTTGCAAAAAATAAAATTGACCAAAATAGTAAAAAAAATTACATTTTCAACTAGGCAGTCACCTTAAGCATAAAGAATTAAAAACATTAATGCATCAACCAAAGGTTTCCAATATAAAATCTTTTTGCTGCTTGAGGAAAAGAGAAACATGTGAGGGGCCAAATACAAAATATTGTCCTGAACTAATGAATGATAATAAAGAAGAAAAATCTTGTGAGAATCCAAAAAACAACATTAAAAAACTTTATTCTTGAATTTCAAGAGCCAATGCGACTTTCCTCGTTAGAGACTCATAAACAAATCACACACACAGCATGTAATGACGGCAAAAGGTTGAGCAGAGAGGGTTGCCATTCTTCAACAAATGTCTGCTTCTTTTCCAGACAAGCACTTTTCAGTCGCAATTTTTTATAATAGCCCTCGTCTCTACTGGACTGCTCGAGGGAAATTTTGGTCAGTGGACTTTCTCTCAACATAGAGAAAAAAAAAGGTTTGTGAAGGATGAACTTATTTATCAAGCAACATCAAGGAGAGGGGAAAATAAAAATAAAGAAACAAAGAAGAAAAAGAGCGTGAAACACGATAAATAAATGACAGGAAAAAATTAAAACATTATAGGCTTCTATGCTGAATTAAAAGCTAAATAGGATTCCTAACATAACAATCGACTCTTCAAAAGAGCCGAACTCCCTGATCTTTATTCTATTTTTGTGTCTATTTTTTAAACCCTGATGGGATAAAAAAAATTTGCATGTTTTCCAAAAGTTTCATAATTGATCCGTAAAATGTTACTGGCACGCTGAAACTTTTTTTCCAAAAATAAATGCTTACTGATTTTTACGTTTCCTTGATATATTTTTTTTTCAGGACTTGAAATGGCTCTAGAAAATGCATATACTCTCTTCTTTTTAAGTACTGTTCTGAAATTAACCCATTACAGTTGTATACATCTTCTCTAAACCAAGAAAGTCCTCTAACCGTTCCAGTCATATGCTTGCTGTTAGCTACCAAAGCAAAACACTGTCCTGATCGTGCATTATACTGCGTCAACTAACTTGTGAGATTTACAGGATTGTTTACAGAACTTGGTAAGTTTTGTTTTAAATGCAGTTATGTTCTCCCATTTCGTAAAATAATTAGGAAAGACTATTCAAAAATTGCAAAAGGTAGTTTAAGACGTGCTTATGGAGTATCTGCACCCTTCCTTTTATGTAGACCAGGGGTTTCCAACTTACAAGTGTCCAAGGGCCACAATCGAAAACACCTGTCTAGTGGCGGGCCGCAATTTAATCAGGACCATAGCCAGGACTTTTTTTCTTGAGGGAGGGGGATTTGGAGGATTTGTGTGTAGTATGTACTATGAAATTTTTAAAAATTCGAGGATGAACCTCCAACAACGACCTTGATAATAACTGGCCAACTTTCGTTAAATTACTCAGACACACACAAAAAAAGTCAAATAAGAAGTGGGTCAAATAAGAAGTGAGGGGGGTATGAAATAGAACATGAGTGGACACCCTACTTTTCATGGAATTTGAGGAAAATCAATCTCTTTTGTAAATGAACAGCATTTGAAAACAATATAGATTTTTACAAAAACATTTTTCGTTGACTAAGAATATCTAAATTGATGCTGCAAATTATTTTCCTAGAAGTCTTTGCGGGCCGCAAAAAAAGGCACCGCGGGCCACATGCGGCCCACGGGCCGCCAGTTGGAAACCCCTGATGTAGACAGTAATAAAAGTTTTTATGAAAATGTTCATGACAGTGACTCTGGTAAGGATATAGTTCTGAAAGATACATAGTTTGAAATTGAAGTGGAAGTACGGAATAGTGTATTATTGGATGAAAAATAAGCAAATTTTTTATTATATGCAATATTATATAATTGTATGCATTCTAGGAATACTGGTTTCGACCAGAATGCCACCGATATTTGACGAAAATTAAGACCGCGGACGGTTTTAAAATAGTATCATAATTATAGGCTTTTACTTTCAATTTTAGTTTTGCTATTACTATTTAGTCTTCTTCTCCTTTTATCTCTTTAGCTGTCAAATTGGAATCTGAGTAGGCTATAGCATACACGTACAATAGGTTTTGGATAGAATGGGAATTTCGTAGGTTAGAGTCACATCTTGAATTCTAAATATATTTTATTCATAAAAAAAATAAATATACAGCTAAATATATGTTGCTCATCACAATGTAATGCATTGATCTCTCCCTTTTAGCTTTTGAAATGTCTCCAGATATAATAATATAATAATGCAATTTACAGAGAAGTGGCTTTAAAAATAAAAAAACAGGATAAATTTTTTTTAAAATTAATTTAGAAACACTGTAAACTTACGTATTTATCTGAGACACAGTTTTGAAGAGTTATTCAGAAAGGATGTGGATCCTTTAGTACGTACTTTCGATCGGTAAAGTAACTTCGAGGGCAGTGAAAGCACATCATACATAGTTTCAACTGCAAGCAAATTTCTCTTTCACAGAATCACATAGAATTTTGCGCAGATTCCAGAGTATTATTTTACCATTTCCCATTTAATAATGCTTCACACGTCAGCCTGAAATATTTAACTGATGTCATATCCGCGTTATAGATTCCGATTAAGATTTATTCTATTAACAGGGCAGTGTGTGACGTGTATTCTATTTATGTGGCAATGATTTCCACTATTACTTATGAAATCCTCTCTCGCTTTTGTAATAAGCACTAAAAAGTTTCATTAACAGTTCCTACCCATAACAAGATTTCTTCATATATACTTATTCCTACATTCCTATAAAGTAAGACTCTACTGACAATGGTAGATCTTAAAATAAAGTTAAAAGTCTCTTCAATTATATAAAACAACGTAAAAGCTACGTAAGCATTCTTCTTTGAAAAAAGTATGATCAGGGGAAGTTCACAGGAAGTGAAAACGACGAACGGCTGGATGAAATACATTGTGTAATTACACTCTCATTTTAAATGGAATAGTATATTTGACATTCTTGGAAATATGCAATTTTTTTAAAATTTAAACCATCGTGTCATGTAATGGTCAGTTTCTGTCGGTTGTAAAGAAATTAAAACATCACAGGAAGAACTTATCCCAGAAATATTGTTAATAGATTCACGACTACGAGTCATTTAAATGGGAACAGACAAGAAAATCTTAAAAAATTCAATAAAGTAAGATAGTTCTTATTACTTTGAAACGTCTGAAATTACAAGCATTTTATTTTTAATTTAAAAGAAATAATCTATTATACAGTTTATTGAACTGACATTAACCTTTTCATTACGGGGTGGTATAGCATGTATCCAAAGAATACGGGCCCAAGAAGGAATGAATATATATATCGCTTGATAGCCGTTCTTACGAAGGGGGTTTGAAATTTTCCGTTCTAAAGAGGATCGGAAAAAAAAATATGTATATATATATATATATATATATATATATATATATATATATA